>QANT01005020.1:0-39821 GCA_003254885.1 Purshia tridentata
GAATGGAGTTTGTGAAAATTATATGTTATATTTTAATTCCAAAATTTTTGATTCTGTAAAATATAAACTTAATATAAAATTGACAAATTAAAATCGAACACTCGATATAAAAGGAAAATGACAATGCCGAGTGCTCGATGCTAGAAATCAACCAAAAAAAAATTTGCAAGCTGTCCGCAAGAGATTCTATCCCTATATATGTGATATGTGATAAATTTTTTTCTAAAAAACTTTATAGTTAGGTGAATTTGAATATGTTACGCTATTAAATTTGAACAGCACAAATTGCACAACCATGAAATGCAATTGAATTAGACACAATTCGTATAATATTATTTTGTCATAAAATGATGATAAAAAAATACAATTCTTATAGTAATATTATTAATTTTTAATTATACGACAAAAGAAAGTACATCATATTAGTTTCTTTTTTTTTTTACCAAGACATCATATCAGTTTCTAATTAACCTGAAAAGCATAAATAAAATAAAATAAAATAAAGAAAGATTTCTGTGCTCATTCTACTCAAGGCTCAATATAAATACTACAAGAGCATTATGCCTCACAGATCATGAGGCCTATGGATTTTTAGATCTTGGCTATTTAAATGGCGAGCTATTTTGCTCACCACCAAAAGCCAGTGGTGAGCATCAACACTTGCTTAGGCAAGTGACAAGTGTCACTTAAAGGACATGTGTCACTTGCCTAAGCAAGTGGTGTTGCTCACCACTGGTGAGCAAAACATTTTCCATTTAAATGGGTACGATCACAATAATTATTAAAACGCTCACTTTATCTTAATGAATTTTTTTTAATAAAGTATATGGATTATATTCTAGAATTGGAAAACCTCAATGATCCACTCTCTTATCTTATATAAGATCTTAGGAAAAACTCTGATTATGGACATATATAATCACCGCAAATCACATGCAACAAGTAATATTGAGCGTTATTCTATTCATAATAGTTTGAATACGAACTATATTAATTAATGATTTGTTATACTCACTTTTTATATTGAACACTCGAGCTACGATTTAGATATTCTTTCTAATTAATATATTTCATATCGGTTTAAAGTATATAGAACATTCTAAATTGCAAAACCTTAATGATTCAGTCTCTTATTATATATTAGATTGGAAAAATTATTTTGAATTACCGATACACTACCACTTGACATAACTAACATATGTGTTATAATATAAGTAAACATTATTAATATTATACCTTACAGAATGACCCGCAAATTACTTGCACTAGGAGAGATTAATTGCATGTTATTTCATCCATCCGAATAAATAACGTCTGTATTAAAAATTCACTATATTCTAATTCTTTATGATGGCACCGCTCATGCAACGAGTTAAATATCCTCATTATTTAATATATTCCATAGTTTATTTAAGCATATGCAAAATAATTGTGCTCTAAATCAAATGGAAATGAACCAATGCAAATAATTTTCTTTCCCTTTTAGAGGTGTCATTTTCGGTAAAAAGAAAAACCAATGACAAAAAATTAATTACAAGAAACTGATAACATTTAGCACCACGTCATGTAGTTTGTAACTATGCATTCGCAAAAAATTTAAATGATACTGATAACGCTAACAAATTGAGGAAAAAAAACGCACGTCAAGTAAAAAAAGAAAGAAAAAAACAAAAGAGAAATCATAAAAAGACAAGTAAAACAAGGAAGAGTAACTGAACCTGTGTTAGTGATGATTCATACGTTTGACCTTCATCTGGCTGGGTCGTCGACGAGTGCGCAGAATTTGCTGCCTGACTCTGTTCGAAACATAACGCTCTCCTTACCCGCACTTCAAACGCGTTATCTCCACGCCACCCTAACCTTGAACAGTTAACAGTGTGAGCCTCTGGCGGGGAGTGTGAAATCACGCGCGAGTTCATGTTGTTTTTTCCATTGTGGATTTAATTTGAAAATAACCCGAGTTTAGAATTTTTACCGCTAACAAAATTAACTGCTTTTGAAACGACTTCCAAGTTCCAAATATATTTATAGCGAAAAATAAAAAAACAAGCAAAAAAGAAAGTAGTGAAAAAAAGACAGCCACCTGACCTGTACCAACAAACAATTAAAAAACGGATTAGCGAGAAGGGATACCCTTTCTCTTTCTGCCTCTCACCCAATCTTGTCTTCATAGAGAGAGAGAGAGAGAGAGAGAGAGAGAGAGTATTTATGTTGTGTTTGGGTTTCAAAAGCGTGAGGACAAGGGAGAAGGATTTTTCAGTACAAAAGAGTGAAAATAAGCCAAAAACAAAGCAAATCGACGACAGGCAGACAGAGGAGCGGATCTGGGTCAACGGCGTTTGACCGTAAATAGGAGAACTGGAGAGGGGCAAAGTGGTAATAAGGACTTCGGGTTTGGGGTTGGGAGTTTCAATATTATTTATTGTTTAGCATTCGGCAGTGTGTCGTTGGTGTTTGTGGTTTCTGTGTTGGGTCTTCTTAGCTTCTTTCAGTTTTCTCTGTTTTATATAAAGGCCTCTCTCTCACTCGGCCTTTTTCTTTATATCTCTGTTATTGATAAATATAGAAAGAGATTGACAGAGAAGAGAAATAAAGTATGAGAACAAGGGGTGGGCTTTGTTATCCTAGAGTAGCAGGAGGAGATGTGTGTTCTGGGAACAACAGAGTAACCCTGCTGAAGAGGAAGAAGGATTGTGCCGCCGGAGAACGATTGCTTTGCCGGAAAAGGAACAAGATTTCGCCGGAAACTACCACAGGCCGAGACGGGTCCGGGTCGGATTTGTTCGACTCGTTGCCGGATGATCTGGTCATGTGTATTCTGTCCAAACTCAGTTCCACCGCCAGCTGCCCCTCCGATTTCATCAACGTCTTGATAACGTACGTTCGCGATTGCTTTGCTTTTTCTGTTTTTCTTTTTCCAGTGAGAATAAAACCGTTTCTTTATTTCTAAAATTTAAGTTTGGAGGTTGGTTATGGTTTTGGTTAGAGATACGTGGTGGTGATGTGTGGTTTTGAATCTAACGGAAGTGATTGGTTTGGGTGAAACAGATGCAAGAGATTAAACGGCTTAGGTCTCCATTCGTTAGTACTCTCCAAAGCCTCTCAGAAAACATTTGTTCTCAAGGCCAACAACTGGTCTGAATCGGCTCACCGCTTCTTGAAGCTTTGCGCCGACGCCGGCAACGTCGAGGCTTGCTACACTCTCGGCATGGTCAGTCCACTCTCTAACTAAAACCCCAATATCTCTTTCTTTAATCCCAACATTCTGTGACATTATTACTCATTCGTTATCATTTGCTTCATCTCTTCGCAGATTCGCTTCTATTGTTTACAAAACCGAGGCAGCGGAGCCTCGCTCATGGCCAAGGCTGCGATTGGCTCCCACGCGCCGGCGCTTTACTCGCTCGCTGTCATTCAGTTCAACGGCAGCGGCGGCTCTAAGAACGACAAGGACCTCCGCGCCGGAGTCGCTCTCTGCGCACGTGCGGCTTTTCTCGGCCACATCGATGCTCTGCGTGAGTTGGGCCACTGCCTCCAAGACGGCTACGGTGTCCGCCAGAACATCGCCGAGGGAAGGCGATTCCTTGTGCAGGCCAACGCGCGTGAGCTCGCGGCGGTTCTATCCTCTGCAGCGGCCTCAGGAATCCCCATGCGCCAGCTGCTGACATGGACCCCACACCCGCACCCGCATCCCCACCCACACCCTCAGCTAAGGCACCTGACCGGGTCGGGCTGCCCGTTGCTCAGCGACTTCGGGTGCAACGTCCCTGCTCCTGAGGTGCACCCGGCGAACCGGTTCTTGGGGGAGTGGTTCGCGGCCCGGGCAGACGGGTCGCCTGGACCCGGTTTGAGGCTCTGCTCGCACGTGGGGTGCGGGCGGCCCGAGACTAGGCGACACGAGTTTCGTCGGTGTTCGGTGTGTGGGGCTGTGAACTACTGTTCACGCGCGTGCCAGGCGCTTGATTGGAAGCTGCGCCACAAGGCCGAGTGTGCTGCCGTGGAGCGGTGGGTTGATGAAGACGGTGAGGGTGCAGAAGGTGACGGAGCTGTTGATAATGGGGGTGATGACGTCATGGCTGAGAGTTAAACTATAACGGAAACGTTAACGGCGTAAAATGTTAATTTAGACCAGAAGAGGAAAATGAAAAAAGAGAACAAAAAGGAAACGAGGCCGTTTTTGTGGAAATACATGTTAAGTTAATCATGGCCGTCCGATTAGCGTTGGAGTTTTTGTTCACCCTTTGTTATACAGAGGGGGCTTTTTATTTTTTATTTTTTATTTTTCCTTTTTTTTCTTTTTTGTACTATAGAGCAACTTTAGCCTTAATTTCGGTAAAACAAATATTCCAACTCATAAAAAATTTAATTGTTCTTTCCTCTTCTCTTATTCCTTTTTTTTTGTGTTTTTTGTTTTTAAAAAGTGCCCACATTGTCTTTTTGGTAGTTCTCAACTCAAATTGGTGATTGTGATTCCTGCTTAAAAATTTATTGTCAGGAAAATCCCCATTCAAATTTTGATTTGGATGTATATATGACACCAAAATCTACCATACAAATGTAACACCATGGCTAAGAAATTGGGTTAACTTTGGTGTAAAGTAATGGTTTTTCTTAGGGTGGATGTTAAAGAAAGAAAATAAAATTGAAATAAGAAATTTACAGGTCAGAGTAGTATGAGTGCAAGAAAGAGCATGAAATGATGAATGAGCAAGTTGTGAGAGGCAGGCAGGGTCTGCTATGAGCTATCATCCTTGTTTAGCTTTCTCTCTTGCTTTTTAGGCAGTCAAAAAGGGTCAGACACATTAAGTGATTGACCAAAAACAAGAAAGCAAGAAAAGGAAAAAGAAAGTAAAAGCCAATGGAATAGAAGTGGTGGGAAGATATGCAATTTGCAAGTGGTGAGTAAATGGCCCTAATAGTAATGCCTATACTTGCCTGCCTACAGCTTTACCCTTTATGTTCACAAAACCAATTCAAGTGGAGAAAATTAAAACAGCATCAAATATTTTCATGGTGGGAGCGCACTTGTTCTCTCTTTTCCCATCATTATTAATATTCTTTTCTTTTTTTCTTTCGGCTAAAATCATTATTGTTATTATTTAGTTGCAAACGTATAAATGTTCGAACATCTAATTTTAAAATTAGCTAGCAATAAGTGAAGGGATTCCAAATATTATATATCGACAAAAATAAAAATGACGAGTATCCAAAATTTAATATTAAGGGGTGGTCCAAGCCCAGATCATTAAAAGACATTAGTTGGAATTAGCTGGGTTTGAATCTGGAGCAGCAACTTTCATTTATAATTTGGAAAGCAACAAGGTGCAGCCCAAAAACCAAAAAGGTCCAGATATAGGTTGTGCTCAGCTAACACCCTGCTACACCCTTAATTGTGAGTCAGTGACTGAGTCATTGGCCAAGTGATACATTACATTACAGCTAAATGTTTTGTTGAAGAATAGAATAGCAGGTGAAACACCCGAGGATATAGACCACACCAGACCAGAGCTAGCCTCCTACGCAGTACTGTTTGCTTTGCTTTGCTGCTTAAAATTAGCAAATTGCAAGCAAGTCTGAGTTTTGGTCTAAAGCCAAGTGCAACATGATGATGCTTCACTGACCTAAAGCTTTTGTCTGTGAGTCCCCCAAAGACGAAACGAATCTCATTGCATATTCTCAGTCTTATTATTCATACTACTTTGCATTGAAACTGAAATCTATAGAACAGAGATTTTTTGTAACTGACCTTTTATCTCTATATAGATGTATAAGATTCTCAAATTTTTGTCTCATATGGATGATAATACAAAAATAAACATTACTGTTTCCTCTGCTTGCTTTTTTTCCTTTTTTTCTTTCTTCTTATTGGGTTTTATTGAATTATATGGCTCTTTTTTAGTAATTTGATCTATAAGTTTCAGACCAAGGGCCTAACAGTTTCTTCAAAAGTAGGTGCCCATTCAATTCCTTTCTGCCAACTCCAACTCATTTTTGACAAACTATATAAATAAATAACATACACAAACTTGAGGCTGAAGAAACAAAACTTTCATACATATTATCCAACAAATACGTGTTTACATTGTTACATAAAAAATTTACTGGAGACATATACCCAATTAGTGCTCTTGTATTAACAAGCCACAATCACCCAAGCTTGAACTTTGACACTAAACTGTGGACTAACTACTTATTAATGAGAAATCAATTTATTAACATGTATCTGTTTGAATTGCTTATTTGTACTTGAGCTTGAGCTGAAAGGTGGATGAGGTCATAAATTGGGCTTGGTTGGATCGAGACCTTAACTGTACTGTTAAGTGGGCCTTGCTGACCCAAAATAAAATAATCTAGTAGGCCTTGGCCCAAGAACAACCCAGAATTGAAAAGGCCGAAAATAAAAAGAAATGTTTTTTATATCTGCTGCTTTGAGTCTCTGCCCCCAAAAGTTGGTTGCCAAACACACTGAGCAGCGTGGGAAATTTGTATTCAACGAACAGGTAACCTCTAAAATCGATTCTTAAATATGTTTTGATTTTGATTTTATGTAGTATAATCAATCCTTAGATCGGTTTTTGAATCAGTTGCTTTCCATAAACATCTAGAATTTTCCATTTCGCGAGTATAGGATCAGTTTGGTTGCCTAGAAATTGTTATAGACGAAATGGTCGGTGAATCGGTTTGGTATTAATAAATTGAATTGTGCAAACTAGGGCTTGTGAGTGGAAGATGGCGTTTATAATGGAGTTTGCTGAGAATCTGGTACTGAGGCTAATGGAGGACCCTAAGGAGCGGGATAGGAAATTCAGAGAGCACCTGTATGCGGTGAAGGACCGGTGCGAAAAGACCAAGGAGATGTGGAGCTTGCCTCTGCGGCCCTACGGCTTTTGGACATTTGAGCGCCACAATTCTCAGCTCGCTTGGGACGCCCAGATTAGCCAGGTTCCAGGCCGTAGGGACCCCTACGATGACCTCCTTCAACAGACCTATGACTTTGACACCTCCACCTCCAAATCTAAATGAATGCAATCAGGTTTGTTTTTACACTTTCAACTCATTGCATGGGTATTTAATCCCAAGCTGCACTAAATGCTCCAAAGCATGTGCTTAGGAGAGTCCATATTAGCATTGCTGCTGTGATTAAAACACTCCCTTTTTTGTGCTGTATCATTCCCGTTCTTTATTCAAAACTTTGCTGGAAAAGTCTTTTTAATGAATTCGTGGTTTCTATCTTATTGTAGATTCTAGACCCCCTTAAGATTTTTAGGGATATAACTCTTCTCCAAGGCAAGGCACCAATTTTTCTGGATTGAATTCATAGATCAGGCATCCATGTTTCCTCATTTTATGCAAATTCATGGTTTCCTCATTCTAGTTGTTTTGCTTTTTATCATCTGTATGCACCATATATTTTATAGAAGAGCGCAAAAGATGAGGTCTGCCTTGCATTTGGTTGAAGGGTTTCATCAAACAAAAATAAATATAGTTGAATATGAAAGTAGCACAATTATTACCTTTTGGGATCTGTTTTTGGATAACCTTGTTAGAATTTGATCTCCTTGGACTTTCCTAACCTTGAAAATAGTGTTTGAGATCTCAGCTGTGCTTGATCTATGACAAGATGAATGATATTCAATAGTTTCCATTTCCCTGTTGCAGTGAAATCCATCTGCAGAATCAATTGGAGGTTGCTGTTGCTGTTGTTGCAGTTGGAATAGTGTTGTTGCAGAAAGGTTGTTTGGTTTGAATGCTGTACTTAAGACGTCTTGGCCTGAATAAGGGTCCATGTCACTGTGGGTTTAAGTACTTTTTTCCGTTTCATGTGTGAATTCTATAAGTTTTATGCTTTCTTTAAGATCTAGGGATGTCATTACTCTTAGTTTGGCTTATGCAGACAATACAAAATAAAGTTTAAATTTGAAGATATGTTAGTGCAGTTTTCTTCAGCTTGCCTTACAATTGAAGTGTTTCATAGTTTATTACTATATGCTCTCCAAAAACTGTCCTGATTAGTTAGTTACAATTTCAAACCATGGATGGATAGAGCTCAAAGAAAAAATGTTAGGAATGCACATGGTATGTGTAGACTTATGAGTGTTTAACAATAACAGCAAAAATTTAACCCCCCCTTTCTATTATAACATTTGATATAAAACTTTTCAATGATAAGAAGAAAGAGATTTAGAAGGCCTTCTGTTTTGTGCGTATCTCCTACACATTATTTTCTTTGCTCTTCTATATTAGTTCTATATATTATAGGATTATAATTACTCTCAACCTCACTTCCCACAGCCCAATTACACCCGTTGTTCTCTGACACGACTAGAACTTCTGCTTGAAAACGACACTTGCTCCAACTGAGAGCCAAGCTCTCGCTATTCATAGGAAATTGAGGTTTCCATTTAGTGGCTCAATCTGAGAGCAACTTCAATACCAGAAAAATCTTAGGCTTCCAACATACATTTACTAAAGTAACCAGCCAGAAGTACTGGGGAGACAACATGGTAGCTTAAGCTAATGTGCAATAGAAATGCTTCTTGTTACTGATTATGAGCCAAATTATCCACACACCGGAAAATGCGAAATGCGCTGAGTGAGTCGGTTGCTGTACATCTCTCCCAAAAAAGAAAAAAGAAAAAACTATTTGAATCGATTTCTAATGAAAGACATAGTTCGTTCTATTTTGAGATAATTTGTTTGTTTTATCTTAGTAGTTTTGTAAAACTAAGAACGCCCCTTTAGTACTTTAATTACAGAAACTTTGTTTTAAAGGAGCAAGTGAGAAAACGATTGAGAGGATCAATGCAGATGCTTTCATCAATTTATCTACTCACCTAGCATGCGAGAAACAACCTACTTCGTTGAATAAACTTCCAACACATGATGGATGATTAATCATTCCAATTTCCAAGACGCTCTCAATCAAAACCAAATCTTTTTTCTTTTTAAAGGACATAACAAGAACCCAAAAATTCAAATCTAAAATATTGCACAACAGCATTGGCTAAAGTGCTAAACCATTCACATCCATTAACAAACTGAAAAGAGTTTAGAGGGTCTAGAAGTCATTTACATAGTCGCAAGCTAAGTGGCTATCCACATTTCTTAATACTCACCCACGAACCCTAAAATAGTTTCTTAAGACCAGACCAACTACAAGCAGCAAACGGCATTGAAACATGAGACTCCTTCAGTCTGAATCAGAATCTGATTTATGCCCAACATGCACAGCTCCATCTCCGTTCTTCTTATTCTTCCCTACCTCACCCTGCTTAACTGCTTTGGATATCTCATCGATCGGAACCAAAGGCAAATAGCCGAATATGGTATATCCCTTGCGGGTCAAGTCTTGTACCGAGTGGTTGTATTTGTCGGACCAGTGAGCAGCTGTTGGTGCAGCCTTCTTCGCCACAGTGTGGATGGGGGTGTACTGGTTGAGTCCAACCCACAAATTAACAGATACGTTAAACAGAAACTGTTTGTATTCAGTAGCTGCATAATGAATAGCTGTGCGTGGACCCTTAGTCTGAGCCTCGTTTACAAATATTTGGCCCTTTTCCAATGATTTCTGGACAAAACAGTGAGCTTGGTTTGCAATCTGCTTAGCCAAAGGAGGAGCATGCTCATCAAACTTGTCTGTGGCTTTATCAACCTGTGCAAACAAATAAATATGTGATTAGTACTTGTAAACAAAATCTTGCCTATGGACATCTATCAAGCCTTGATCAAAATCAATCATCTACGAATGTAAGGCATGCACGAGGCCGCAGAACACAAGTAGCATCAGAAAACTGTAAACATATAAAAGCTATGACTTGTTGAACTATCATCAATAAGTGAGTACTGGTTCCAAAGCCATGTTAACAACAAAATAATAGATGGAATCAGAAGCATCAATATGCATGAAATTTGGCAATCGAGCTCTATCTCTCCAGAATCAGCCATAAAACTAAACAATGGATTCCATGGTCGGCAACAGGGTTGACACCAAGACACAGAGTACCACAGCATCATAACTTCATAAGTAAAAACCACTGCCATAAGCAACAGCATAACCATTTATTCAATCCAATAGCTACGATCTACCGACCAAACACACCCAAATACATCCATTCACAATGGATATCACAGAAAATTTGTATACAATTACTGAGCTCCAGATGAATAAAATTCATACAAAGGAGCACTCATATAAACACAAGTAAATTGCTCGGTTCAATCTAATTAATTCGAGAAACTTCCGAATCAAATATACCTTAGTGTCGAGAAAAGCAAGGAGATCGTCAGGCACGCCCTTGAATTTCTGGTAGACTGGACCAACGACGGTGGTGACAGCACCCTCCACAGTCCCGACTGTCGATCTCAGAGGCCCCGAGTTCTGTTTCGCGTAGTCGTACAGATTCGACACGCACACCAGCGTGCGAATCGCCGCGACCCTCAAAAATCCTAGGTGCTTCAACTCCTTCTTGTCCTTGTTCTCTATCACAGTCTGCAACAACAATTCAAGAAATAAAAAGTTGCTTAGGATCCAAGCATAAAAAGAAGCAGAGTCTTACAATAATCCGAAAAATAAAATGAAACTAATGAAAAAGCGAATAGAAAAACAGAAGAAGAAGAGGATCTGAAAACTCAATTACCTCGTTGGTGGCCATTGCGTTGTTTTTGTGTCGTCGCTTTCAGCTCCTTCCCGGAAGTCAGTAACCGAAGATCGGAAATAAGAAATGGGCTTTAGGCCTTAGGTTGTATTCATTTATAGTGGCGGAGTTAGTAAAGAAAAGAATCTTATGCGTTCGTATGATCGGACGGTGGATGCTGAATCTGTGTTTTGTTTAGGTGGGACCCGTATCAAGCAGCTAGCTCCAGAATCAAAATCAAAAGCACGGATGAGGTTTGTGGGCCTGGGGCCCACTTGGGGGAGCTTCGTGGTTCTAGTCGAAAGTGGAAGTTTCGGGAAGGATACGTCGGTTTTGCAAATGAATTTGGTGGCGGGTAAGCACTGGCCAGTAGTCTGCTGCCACTGCCAGCTAGGGTTAAACTTAAAAACTGTTGTGTGGAGCTCTCATACACAATGCGTGGGGTCCACTTGAAAGCAGTGGGTATTGTACGTTTTGTTTACTTAATCTAAAAAAGTTTGCTTGTTAACTTAACGTTAATTAGTTTATGTAATTTTATCCCCTAATGGATGCTCTAGTATTAGTTGTGGACATTTATCATTTTACTTTTTTGCTAATGATAATTGTACCTCTTTGGAAAAAGACGAAGATGAACAAATCTTTAAATACTAAACTATTTTCTAAAAATAAAAGCAAAATGGGGGAGCCCGCCACCTTATCTTAAAGAATGTTCGTAAAAGACAAAAATAAACTTAATTAAAGATTGTCTTAGACTAATGTCCACTCAAATCCTCCAAACCTATCGTTAACACAAATTTTATGAAAGATCCTTACATGAATATTATTATTATAAGCAGGAAAGCTAAGAATAATGAATAATCTGTGGGCTATAGCCGGCTAGGAAACTATAACTAATTATAAAAATAATATAATATAATAAAAGAACTTGTAAATTTCAATAGCGAAATAATTATTAATAATGTAATCAGCAATCGGGTTCCTTTAGACATTTTTTTAGTGGATGAGATAATGAAACGAGTTGTGTTACTATTCAGCTTTAAGAGTCTGGTTCAAGTTTTGGAGGCTTAAAAATGAGAAATCAATTATATTCCATTGTTTAGTAAGTACATAGAAGAGAAATTATTTACTAGCTCAAGAAAAATTATATCAATTTTATTTTCTTTTCCTGCACAAACTAAACAAAGGAGTGGAAATAAAACATGAATTATTGGTTTACTTTCCTAATATTACCAAACGGGAGAATGTAATCTTACATTCCATTTTCCTTGAAAAAGGCATAGGAAGGAAATCAATTTCGAAAACCAAACGAGCTCTAAATTTTCAAATTAGGGGTCAACCAAACACGGGTTGACGATAGCCTAAAGCATCAGATGGCACCACTTTTGTAACTAATCCTATCTGCATGATTCAAGGCCATTCTCATTGTCTATTCTAACTAGCATGTACCAACTTTATTATGAAGTTGATCACACAAATATACATGTGGTAATTTATATTTGCACATGATAATCAAAACGATTTCTCACGGCAAAAGGCACAGTACCATTGCATGGACTCATCCACTCAATCATTCAGATAAAAAGGAAGGAAGAAAGAAATGAAAACACCTTGAGCCTTGGTTGATAAAATGCAAGTGTAATGGCAAGAGCTTTTCCCAGTGGCACATTAGACATCTAAGAGATCCTGGTTTTAATAATTTATGACATGTTTTGTAACTATATATAACTGGAAACTACGGATCAAAAGGCAGTCCACTAGGCAGAAAAGAAGAAAATATTCAAATGGCTTGATATTTCTGGCGCTTCATGTACTGAAGAATGGGATCCCTGACCTGCAGAAAAGCAAAAAAGGCCACAGAAACAAATACATTGTATTAGAAACATGGCATTTTCACTATAATCCTTGTGATAGTGATGAAAAAATAAATAGCCATTCTATGATGATGAGTTTGAACCATACCGTGCTTGTTTTCCTGTTACGCTTGTCTTGGGAGGACCTGCTGCAAATCAGTATCTCCCCCTCATCACATAAATTTGTGTTGCCATTTGCTCTGCTATTCTCATTCCCTGGCACATAATTACTCTCTCTTGAAGCTGCTGGCTGCAAATTTCCAAAGAATAGTAATTTAAACAGCTCACATGCAAGAGGGAACTATCAAACTAACATGAATTGAAAGGGTAGAAGCTCCATTCAAGACTCACCTCAGCCCTACTTGTCGGAGTGTTTGCATGCTCCTTTGTCTTTGAAATAGTCTGCTCACTCCTGCATGAACCATTTGGTTGTTCATTTGATCTTATTCTCATTCGCTTAACTCAGGCTATATGTTCTGATCTTCATTCTTATAGAATGCTAGGTTTGGTCACAGTAGAATAATATAGATTGTTGCGAGACAGGTGAGAGGAAAAGACAGCTTTCGTAATATAAACCGCAAAGTTGAGGTGTGGGAGTTGAATTCTACCTCATGAAATCGGATTCAAAAAAAAGATTCTGTTCTTGTCTAAAAGTACCAGCGCGCCACCCATGTAACGAACCCACACACCAAGCATCACAGAGCCTTTAAACACATTCTCGATCGTGTAAATGACCTTTTTCTCTGCAAGGCCAAATGTTCTCATCATCGTCATCGCCATCGTCATCGTCATCCTCGCCTAGATGACTGGGGCGCATAAGCCCTGCATGCCAGCTTGATGCAATGGTGTGGATATGGGAGTGAGATAAGATTTTCCAATGTAATTCCAAGAAGAACAAACGGCTCTAAAGCTAATGATGTCGACCAAAGCAAGCTTTTTTAATACAAACTGTGGGAGAAATATTTCGCAGCCCAAAATAAGGCCCAACCAATGAAAGTGAACCCACCCAGGATTCACAACTAGGGTTTAATTTTCTTCTTGTCTTGTTTATAAAAGCAGAAGCACTAAGAGGATTCACCTCTTCTGCTATATTCGAAACCCTATCATAACCCTTCTCTGAGGAAGAAGCTACACAGCCACCATGGTACGTCGCCACCTTTTTTTTTATTTGAATCTCCTTCTTTCTCTTCCTCTTATGCAAAACTGGTTTAGTTTCATCATCTATACAGCTTCAAATGGTTTAACCGCGATTTTTATATTTCAGGGGAAGCGCTCCAAAGAACCCGACAATCCAACCAATTGTAAGTCCTCTCTTGTTCTACGGGTCTAGATCTTATCGATTTTGTTATACGAATCTCAACTAAATGGCTTTGATTCTTTTTTTCTGTTTTCCGTTTTCATGGAAAATGGTTTTGATCTAGAATTAATTTGTATTTTGTTTTTTTTAGCAAGCCGATCTGAAATCAGCGTTCATTTTAAGGTATTTTTTATGTTTTAATTGCTGCAAATTAGCTTTGTTTTGTTTTGCTTAGCAATGGAAACATATATGCATTCTCTGTATTTCACATATATGATATGAAGTCTTTTTTGATATGTACGGGTTAAGATTTCATTCCTTTTCTGCCCTTTGTACCCCTTGACAGATAAGGACAGTGAAAGTTACTAATATCTCTGTGAGGGAATGGAAATGGGTGGATAATATAAAGAAGTTCTTTGCCTTCACCGGTGAAATTGACTTTATTCAAATGATACAGTTGATTTTCTTTCTTTCTATTTTCAAGTTACTAATCAGGATGTGTATGGGTCATAATATTTATACACTAAGAAAGTTCTTATTTTTTATATATTCATTACAGCGGCACTGAGAGGACATCTGATATTGCATATGTTACCTTCAAGGATCCCATAGCCGCAGAAATTTCAGCTCTTCTTTCGGTGGGATTTACTTTGATCAATGCATTAATTTTGAGCCACCTTTTTTTCTTCCTTGCCTTTTTTTTTCCAGCTGCTTAATCTGCAAATGAATGCTTATTTTCTATTGTAACAATTTGATGGTAACTTGCATTAAATTCTCCCCAATTTGATTTTCTATTGGGATTTGGGTGAGATTTAATATTCTGATTACACTAAAAATTGTTGCAACCTCTTGTTTTATTCATGAGCTTCTTCTATTAATCCCATCTGATAAACTTAATTGTGTGCATCTTTCAGGGAGCAACAATAGTTAATCAGCCCGCTACAATAGATCTGGCTCCAGATTACAAGCTGCCAGAGTATTTGGTTCAAGCAAAACCAATTGTTGAGGTAACTAATATATTCTCTGAAGGTATCTTTTCTTATGGCGATGTTTATATAATTGATTGTGACACTGTTGATTGTTCAGATGTCTCCTCAGGCTCTTGCTGAGGGCCGGGCTCGGACTACTGCTCGGTTTCTGGCAGAGAGAAGGGATCAATTTATAATTTCTTGTGGTGCTGATCCATCTGCTGTTCGATCTGCTCGAAATGCAGAGGAAATTATGATTCTTATGATAGCTGCAGGCTTTATTTTGGGAGAAAATGCAATTAGCAAGGCAAAGTCTGATTTTTCAGCTGTAAAGCCAACGGTGAGAAGGGCATGTAATAATTCTTTTGTTGGTGTAGTGATGGTTTTTTTTTTTAATTGGTTCATTAATTTTCATGCTTGGTAACATTTATGCATTCTCTGAATTTCACATATATAATATGAAGTCAAGTTTGATATGTAGGGGTTGAGATTTCATTTATTTGTTGCTCTTTGTTCACCTTGACAGATAAGGACAGTGAAAGTTAACGATATTTCTGTGGATGATATAAAGAAATTTTTTTCTTTCCTTGGTGAAATTGACTTTATTCAAGTGATATGGTTAATTTTCTCTCTCTCCTTTCAGGTTACTAATTAGAATGGGAATGGCTTATAATATTTATACACTAAGAAAGTTGATATTTTTGCAGTGGCACTGAGAGCAGACCTCAGATTGCATATGTTACCTTCAAGGATCCCATGGCGGCAGCGATTTCAGTTCTTCTTTCGGTGGGATTTACTTCGTTCTCAATGCATTAGTTTTTGGCCGCCTTTTTTTCTTCCTTGCCTTTTTTCCCAGTTGCTTAATCATTTAATGATTGCTGATTTTCTATCGTAACAATTTGATGGTAACTTGCATTAAATTGCACCCAATTTGATTTCTATTGGGATTTGGGTGGAATTTAATATTCTGGTTACACTAAAAATTGTTACAACCTCTTGTTTTATTCATGAGCTTCTTCTATTAATTTCATCTGATAAATTTAATTGTGTGTATCTTTCAGGGATCAAGAATAGTTGATCAGCCCGTTACCATAGATCTGGTTCCAGATTACAAGCTGCCAGATTATGTGGCTCGAGCAAAACCAATTGTCAAAGTAACTAATATTATTTTTTGAAGGTATATTTTCTATGACAATGTTTTTATAATGAATTGTGACGTTGTTGATTGAATTGTTCAGATGTCTCCTCAAATTCAGGCTCAGGCTCGTGCTCGTGCTCATGCTCGTGCTCATGCTCGGAGTATGGCACAGAGAAGGGATCAATATTTAATTTCTAGTGGTGCTGATCCATTTGCTGTTCGATCTGCCCAAAATGCAGAGGAGATTGTAACGCTTATGCTAGCTGCAAACTTTATTTTGGGAGAAAATGCAATCAGCAAGGCAAAGTCATTTGATGAGAAATACCAGCTTACTTCCACTGCCTCAGCCACAAAACAAGATTAAAATGGAGTTTTCGATCGAATTCAGCCTTCAATTCAAGTTTCTCCAACCCAAACTTGGCACCATCAAAATTATTCACGAATTAATGTTATATATGGACCGCTCCCTCAGATTTTGCAGATATATAAATCTATTAATCTATGCGGATATGGGTCACTAATTAGTCAAGTGCTTTAATTTAATTTCTTTTAGTACTAGGCTACTAGCTATGTGCTTTTACACTGTTTTGATGGAAAATTTTACCTGGAATTTAGTGATATATTTTTATAATCCTAATTCAATTTGTACCTTGTGTGGAAAATTAGAAGTGGGATTCTGTAAATTCCACAGAGTTCTCTAATAGCGTCCCCAATGAATTTTGCTTCCTGTAACCTTAGCCCATGACAACTCGGATTTACAAATGTTGCACTTTATCTGGACCCGGTCAGAGTCCCAATTAATCTAGATTTTGGGACATATTGGGATGTAAACACACACCCATATACCTAGGCATGCATTAAATTTAATTTATATGTATCTTTCGTTAATTGTCAAATTCAACACTTCTCTCCAATCTTTTATTAAATAAAAAATTACAACACTAGTCCCTCTCTGCTACTTTCACCTTTAGGCCAGTTTGGGATGTCTTTTTTTCCATTCTTATTTCCAAAATAAGTAGATTTTAATTTATTAACTGAATACCAAAAATTACTTTGCAGTAAAAATAAGCAATTTATTTTCAAAATAACTCAACTTCAAACTGGCTCTTACTTACACTGGAAAAAGTCTAATCACAATAAAGTGCTCAATCTCAAGTTCTCAACTAGTAAAACAAAATTATAACGAAAAAAAGTTAGTGCTAAGCTGCTAGCTTCCATTAAAATGCGCATTACCTCAACATGGATTAGTAAGAATTAATCCTGATTAGTTATGAATAAAATGTGAGTATTCAATTCATGGGGCCGGATCTGCTATCTACCTCACAAAGTTCCCAAGATCCGCTAATTTGATGATCTGCATTTCATAACCCATTGGTGAAAATGTGTTTTTTTTTTTTTTTGATAATCTATTTGGTGAAATGTCGAGCAAATAGCTAGAAAACGATATTAGAAATTTAGAACAGAAAAAGAAAAGTGAGTCACACATCTCCTATATGACTTAGCTATGTACATATATAGAAACATAGTTTTCAAATATATTGACAAATTAAGATGGAAACAGAAAACAGAAAATAAAAGATAGGACAGATACTGAGAATTAACATATTTGGGCCTTAAGATGTTGATGCTCAGATTAAATGTGTACTTTAAGTGCTCACTGACTTGATTAGAGAAAACAAAAATTTTAATTAAGTTAGATTTAAATATGTGCGAATTAAGGTTGGAGAACTGCACAATCCCGAGGCTGTGCAGTAGCCAATATATAAATAGCACGCGTTTGTTTTTTGGTGTCACCCAAAAGTAACACGCAAGAGTACTACTCCCGCCCATATTTTCCAAATTTGGAAAGTAGGGAATATATAAGTTTTTGGTTCTTCTGCATGCATAGCTAATTGACTTATAACAAGTTATTAGTTTCCCATTAGAGAGTAGTTTTGTTAATTAGCTGATGTCATGCAAAACTGATGCATAAGAAAATGATCTTATGATGATGTATAAGATGATTAGGGGTTCTCTAGAATTGGCTTCGGTTAATTATATACACCAGATGTATTCTTTTGTCCCTCTCTTTGAGATGTATGATTAGGCGGTCAATAATGTTTTTACTTGAGTGATGACATGCTTTTTTACATTTTAACCTTGCATATACAGATAGTGAATATCAAATTAAATACCAAAAACTGATAAGGATATAGCTAACTAGGTTGACATCTGATCATGCTGCTTCTCTTACCTGCATGTAAATTCTGCCACCAATGTAAAACCAGCATTAATTGTTCAATTACATAGAAGAGTGGTGAATAATCCTCCGCTGGAGATTTATAATATGACTTTGCAAACTTTAGTTTTCAAGTTGTATACTACTCCAAGATGAACGTCATTCTCAGTCATATCATATCATCATTAATCTCACACCATTCATATTCATTTGTGAAGTAATTTGAATTTTCTTCAAAGTCTGGAAAGTCCCGTGTGGACAATGACATTGCTGATTGATTTTTCCCCAAACATAAAGCCCGATCATGCAAATATTCAACCTTTTCCCACTTTTTGGCTGTGAAATCTGACTTATAGATATTGAAGTTGAATGAGTCTTGCGACACGTAATTAAAATAAGGATCATCACATTCCTGGATTAAAATCTTCTCCACAAACAAAAGCTCACACTAAGACACCGACAGGGTAGTCTATGCCTGCAACAACCTCCATATTGCGAGGTTGAAAATCCATGGTTTTCTTGGGATAAGTTTCCCTGAAATCCCAAACTTCAATCGAAGATAGCCAGTCTATAGCAAATAAATGACCATTGTGGAATATAATATTATGAAAGATTAAGTAATACAAATGCAAGCAGAGACTCAAGTCCTAACTCCTAAACATAATAAAAAATAGAAAATAGAAAATCTCAAGGCAATTGGGTTCCTTGAGCCATTTCTTTTAGCGGATGAGATAATGAGAATAAGTAGAGAATTGCGGTTTAAAGCATGAATTTTCAAATTTCGGTTCAACCAAACACGGGCTGACGATGGCTATGGTTTAAAGCACAAAGCATCAGATTGTACCACTGTTCTAGCTAATGCATGATTCAAAGCCATTCCCATTGTCTATTCTAAGTTCTAACTAGCATGATTATGTAGTTGATCACACAAATATTCATGTGGTAATAAAATCTATTTAGCACATGATAATCAAAACAATTTCTCGTGCCAAAAGCCACGGTACCCTTGCATGGACTCAACTACTAAATCATTCAGATAAAATGAAGGGAAGAAATGAAAATAGGTTAAGCCTTAGTTGATAAAATGCAAGTGTAAGGGCAAGAACTTTGCCCAGTGGCACATTAGACAATTTAAGAGATCCTGGTTCTAATACTTATGACATGTTTTCTAACTATGTATGGTCCACGAGTAAAGTTTTTACTTCTTGAAATTCCATCAAAACAATGGATCAAAAGGCAGTCCAGTAGGTGGGAAAGGGGAAAATTTTCAAATGGCTTGAGATTTCTGGCGCTTAATGTACTGAAGAATGGGCTCCCTGACCTGCAGAAAAGAAAAATGGCCACAAGAACAAATACATTGTATTAGAAACATGGCATTTTCACTAGAATCCCTTGTGCCAGTGAAGTTAAAAAAATCACTCTATGATGAGGAGTTTGAACCATACCGTGCTTGTTTTCCTGTTACGCTTGTCTTGGGAGGACATGCTGCAAATCAGTCTCTCCCCCTCATCACACAAATTTGTGTTGCCATTTGCTCTGCTATTCTCATTCCCTGGCACATAACTCTCTCTTGAAGCTGCTGGCTGCAAATTTCCGAAGAAAACTAATTTAAACAGCTCACATGCAAGAGAGAACTATCAAACTAACATGAATTGAAAGGGTAGAAGCTCCATTTCAAGACTCACCTCAGCCCTGCTTGTGGGAGTGTTTGCATGCTCCCGTGTCTTTGAAATAGTCTGCTCACTCCTGAATGAACCATTTGGTTGTTCATTTGATCTTATTCTCATTCGTGTCAGGTCTGATCCGATGGAGTGAAGGACACCGCATGTGGATGTGTCCCTGTGGTTGCTTCCTGATAGCAAAGGCATTTTTTAGGTGTAAGTGCTAATACAAAGAAACAGAAAAGCCACCCGAGGCTTAAACTCATTTTTATTAATCGAAAAAGCTTATGCACTTTTACCCATTGCATGGAAGCCTAGATGATTTGACTTGTTCAGTGGTTCAGTGTTATCCACATCCTGTCCAGTATTGTAAAAATGTCAGGGAAACATATAGAATATAATTAAAAAAGATGTAGAGACATGTTTACAGATATACCATTGCATCATAGTTCAAAGCTTTCTTGACTTCAATCAGCTTTTTCTCGGTGAGAGCAGAATGGATAACACGCTTTCCTGGTTTAACAAAAAATGACAAGAGTAAATTCAACATAATTTGGTCCTGAATAAGCATGCTAAGAACAAAGCCTTTAAACAGGCTGCAACTGCTCACACCTAGCCTTCGACTGCCTTTGGTTTCAAGAAAACCATCTTGTGCCATTTTTCCAATCATCTTGCGCACAGTATTCTGATTTGCTTCTCCTCCAAGCTTGTTCTGAAGCTTTGCAACTGTCACATACTGCATCGGAAGAGTGTGATACAGGGCCTGAGATAGAAAAATGAAATCACATAAGATTAAAATGTACAACAGAAACCTGGTAACATATTGATTAAACTCAAAACAATATGAGTCATACCCAACAAAAAGCCTGTATTTGACAAGCTAATAGAACTACATTACTATATCATCATTCGACATACAGAGTGCACAATCTTGTTCTAAAGACCACTTAAAGGTTGTCGGGCATTACAGTAATTTGATGAATTAGCAGTAGATTTTGAAATCATAGTACTTAAGGATATAGTAATTAAGAAGAGTTGGGGACTCCACATTCACAAAAACATGTAAACAAAGGAATTGAAATTACCTTCATATAGATTTGATCATTAACCTTTGGAGTTTTTTCACCAACTGGGACTACTTGACCATCCACTTCTTCTTTCACCATAGTGAACTCATAGTCAGATTTCTGCATTGTGAATTGTAAAATTGTCAGGTGGAAAAAGCATTTGACTCAAAAGAAAGAAAATTTACAGAAAAAATTGAAAAAGTTGAGCAACCTTCTGCTTGTTGATAGTGTAAGTGTCCCCTCCAGTTTTTGATAGAACCCCATCCTTAAGAAGCTTGTCCATAATTTCTGTAATCCAGCCAAATTAATTTGAAAGTAACTAATTTTGTAAATCTCCTGAAATATGTGAAAACAAAGCAGCAGCTCTGAGTGTATTCTTCAGTTTACCTTCAGTCAAAACCTGCATATATTAATGCAGAGAGAGTCAATGGGCTATATATTAAGAATAAGACTAATACATGCAATAAAAAAAATGTGAAAGTAAAACTTGTTCCATGTAGCCAACTGTATCAACTGTCATTATTTCGTACAGTTTTTCCAGTAGAGAATTGAGCAGTTGAAATCCTTACCACTGAGATGTCTGGGAAATTAGACAGAACATCAGTAAGCTCAACAGTGTCAAGGTGGCAGCTACTGATCCAGTCCTTTATCCTGGACAATTGTTGTTCATCTTCCACTGAATCCTGAGTATCATCTGCACAGCACACAACAGATCCTTAGCCTAAACAGCTATGCAGGAAAATCACAGAAGAATTAAAACCAAATGTACCAAAAGCTTTAGAAAATAAATCTAAAGAAATAGCTCATCAGTCATTTCAGTTTTCTTGTATTACCTTCATCAACCATGCTGTTATCTTCCTGTGGTGTGCTGTTATCTACTTGTGGTTGTTGCTTATCTATCAAGAGAACCATAATTACTTACACCAATAACTCAGACAAAAAGCCATCGAAAGTGGGAATTATATTACAAAGCTATATGATACAAAAGATCCACAATTCTTACCAACTGGCGCAACTATATATTGATCCTCTTGCGATTGGTTGACCTGCAAGTAGTAACAAAAAATATCATGTTTACTGATGTAAATTATTTTCTGAAGAAAATATTGGAAACAGGCAGCTCCACCAAGCTGAGTTGTAAAGACGATTCAACATTGAATATAACACCAGTTTACCTCACTGTCAGATTCGGAATACTCATCCCTTTGCATGGAATCAGCTCCTAAGCTCACTTCATCATCTTGAATATCATCATTTTCATCCTCACAAGGATCAAGCACACTCTTGACCTGTATAGATAATGAGTAACATTCTGATTTAATCTGCAACATAAAAGTCACAAATTTGAATATCTAGCCATTCAAAAAAAAAATTCCCCCATTCCTTACCTTGAGAGCTAATACAAGATGCTTGCTGTTGACATTCCCAACCTCCATTTTCAAAGGATTTTTGGTCCATGTATTACGAGCTTCTTCTTCTGTGCAGCCTCTGAAGAATGGAGGCTCATAATCTACTGGCTGCAATGTCAGATAACTGTGTCACCTTTTGGCAAACAGTACACATTTAAAACATAGAGAAGGACAGGAAATTAAAAAGGCTGTACCGTCACATCATCATAGTACAGGAGTTTCATCAGTATGGTGCGCTGAAACAGAAACAATCAAACATCTTAAAGTTAATACAAGGTCTTCTAGAGCATTGCATAATGGCTAAAATTACTCACAATATTGTGCAAGAATAAAACCAACTGTAGATTTACCTCTTCTGGCATCTTATCCAGAGTTCTCATCAGTTGAACCAGTGTGCGGACCATTTTACAAGCAGAACTCCTGGACATTAACACACAGGTTCAGAAATAGGGACCCAAACAAGAACAAGATGAGAATGAAATCCAGAACGAGTTTCGATCACTGTTACCTCATCTGGTTGGGAGTAATTTCTGCTGTGGAGTTACACTTGAATGTTCCACCCTGTTTCTTGTTCCCAGAGCGACTGATATTCATTGAAACCTCCTGGCTTTCAGAATTTGAATAACTGAAAGAAACTGCAGGTGAAGATTGATTCCAACAAATCAGTTCTCTGAAAATGCCGCAAAAGAAAAATTATAGACACAAAAATTCGAACTCTAAATTCAACCAGCATCAGCATGGAATGGTAAGAATAGGCACCATGGGAGCAATAGACAATGTTCCACTATGCCGATTACAGTTTGTGACGTTTCAGATTCAATTAATCAGATTTTACCGAATGATTTAAATGATTAATTTTCGTTAAGCCTTACATGTGTATTCCTCAATCATTGGTCCTTCAACTGTTTCGCACACACAGAACAAAAGCGTTTTCAGGTACTTCTGCTGCAACGCATCGTATACACCTACAAATATTTTTAAAAAAGAAAAGAAAAGAAACATGAGATTTCATAGCCAAACAGGAAAATCACAACTCAAAGCTCGTTTAAATAATAATAATCAGTGCGCTCGACGATCCGTACCTTTCTCCATCCAATCAATAAGTCTGCGAGACTCTGCATCCATTGGCATGAGCTTTTTGATCTTCATCTCTGACGAAGATGACAAAATGTCACAGAAAATCAACAACCGACATTTAAAATTATGGCAAAAATTTCAACAAATTCTGATTATTAGATAAATAATCACCTAAAGCTGGAACAGACTTATCATTGAAATACTTCTCCGGAAAAAGGCCTCTGATGTAACTGATATTGAATATAGCAATGCGAAGCAGATTCCTCGTCTGATCACAGAGCAAATACATTAATCAGAGTCAATTCATTATTGAGAATTTTGTTATCACAATCGTAGAAAATTTAGAACCTAGCAATATGATTGAGATTATATGAATCTCATCGTCTCCTGAATCAAAATTTACTTATGCTACGAGGTAAGACTATATATGTTTAAAATCCATGGAAAAAGAACAATAAGCTTCAGGTCCATTCACGAATCAGCAATTATTCGTCGAAGTTTTATTTGATCCATTTAGCACAAATGCATCAACAGCTAATCGCCAAACAATGGAGGAGCGATTTAACAGAATTTTGTTCAAAAACTTGCATCAAATTTCAGCAAGAGAGATTAAATCAAAGGTAAATGGAAAATTTAATGGAAAACGTATCAGATTTACACAAATGAAACAACAACTTCGACTTCAATCACTGCGATATATTCCTAATTGATGAGCGATCGTTGATTACCAGAAGAAGCGAGTCCTGCTCGGTGATCTCAGCTTCCTTCACTTTCTGTGCGACAACCTGAGGAAACGACCAAGTCGCAGAGTGATTAACAGTGATTATAACAACCAGTACGAGCACATTGATGAAGGATCAAGAAGAAAGGTATTGCTCAGATAGCTTTCTCAGCTCACCATTGTTTCAGCGTTCTCAGAGCAAAATGAGAATCGAAGCGCGAGAGAGAGAGAGAGAGAGAGAGAGAGAGAGAGAGAGAGTGAGAGCTCTGCGTTTGCTTAAGAGTTGCTTTTGCTTCACGAAAATTTGAAATAAAACAAATGTGTGAAGTGGCGGGAGGTGACTCTGAAATTTAAAGGTTTATTCGCTGTGATTCATAATTGAGATTTGAGCGTGCGAAATGCGTTGAGAGAGAGTCGGTTGCTGTCCAAAACGGAAATCGGAGGTTTTACTTTACGGTTAGTTATGGCATTACTGGTTTGTAGTCCACGGCACGGAGGTCATGCGTCACGTGTAGGCTGTAGCAGTGAGTAATCCCAACGGTACCACCTTCTTAGTCACTAGTCAGTTGCAGGCCCCAATCCCAACGGTACCACACCATCTGCTTAGTGGGCTCCGAATCACACATCGATCAATTGCAACTTAACAAAGGCCTCATTTATTTTACTTTGGTTTTTTATATTTCATTTTTGTTTGTTGGATTCGATTTTTAACGAAACAAATTGATCAGTTTAATGGAAATAGTTTGTGTTGCATTTCATAGTTTGGAAATTTTTTGCTTTACTTAATAAAGCTAAAAGTTCACATAAGCAAAAAAAATATGTTGACGGTTTTATTTTCCCCAAAATTCTGAATTCATTGTATGGTCAATTTTGGAATCACCAATCTTTGCGCAACAATTATACAATTTAAATTGTAGTATTAGCAGCAAGTCTGTATCCAAATCAAAATAACTGAGCCGATTCGAATACCCTTCTCCGTTTGCTCCTCATCGAGGATCATTCCGTCCAATTGGTCCACCGACCCCAAAACCGTGAGCCCCGCGCAAGTAGAGCAGGTCCCAGCCTTGCACGAGCAAGGCATCTCTGCCCCGGCATTTTCAGCCTACTCAATAATGTAAACATCGTCGGGGGAATAGAACTCATTATTTTCCCCATTTGGTCAGTTTCACTCTATAAATTGCCATTGCAGATGCTTTGAAACAGCAAGACGACCTCAATCCAAATGATTTGGAAATGCTCCTCACAGAACCAAACGGACAAGAGTTCTTAACAAAGGTTGAGGATCTGCTCGCTGTTGCAGCCTTGAATGGACGTAATTTCGGAAGTCACACAGTTACTATGTTCGCAGTAGTCATTTTATACCGTTTAGGTCTTCAGGTTTAACTGTCTAAGGAGAAATGTGTACCTCAATTGGGTTTATATGGAAACAGAGGATTTGGAGGGGATCCTGATATTTGGGAGTGGAATCTGTAAAGTACGACTTAGGGTCTCGAGCGGGAAACAGCAAGCAACATCACCCAATTTTCATGACCCAACTCATCTCGACCCGAATTTCAATTTTCATTACGACTCTTAACTTTCATCAACAAATAAATACACCATTCTCTGTTAATAAAAAGGAGAGGGGAGTTTGGCTTTGTCTATTAACAGTTAACAGTGAATACTACCAAAGCCACCAAAGGAGACTGAACTTAGTGAAAATGATAAGATAAAATTTGCTGTCATCGCATGGCATAGCCATCAAAGTACAAAGAGAGTATATATATGCTTTCCCTTTTCTATCCTTTTACTGCCTCTTCTATCTTCAAAGATAACAATAAATATTTCAATTATTTTGGCACTAAAAGATTTCTTCAACAAAAGGACAATCTTTCACCTACTTAAAACAATATATATAAGCTTTAAACTATAAGGAATCTTATTTCTAAGCTAATTATCTGTCAACAGTTTATGCGTCTTCCTTGTATTTGACCCACGGTTACACACCCAGATCATATCTCTGTCAATGAATGCATATATATAACTTCACAACAAACAGAACAGCATCCCCAGAAGCAATAATTTAAAATTACAACACCAGAAGAGATTTCAAACTGTAAAACGGGTCATTCATTCACATTGAAGGCTCACCTTTCAAAAGGATCACCTCTTCTTGAGTTTAGCGGATAAACAGCAGCAGCTATTTTCTCACGAAGGTTGAATTTGTTTGCAATTAGCGGCCGAACATCTTCTACTCCAACCAAGCTCTCCAAAAATGGAAGTAATAAAAGTAACTCTTGATCAGAACGATCATCAAACCAGCTCTCAATTGGTATTCCATTGTCTACTTGATACCCAAATGCCTGAAAGAAAGCCAACTCACTAAATTATATCTAAAAAAGAACATAGTCAATACTAGTTTGGAGCAAAGGACGAACATAACACCAGGTGTTTCCTCCTGAAGACTCACATAATTTCAAGTTGGATTCAAATTTCACTTGATATCACTTAGCATTTAACAAAGAGCACCCATTTCAAATCATTGTTCATTGATTAGAATCTCAGCTTTTCCATTAAAACCAGTCCAAGCACGCCATGATTGATAGCATAGGAAGGACTGACTATGACCTCAATTCCAAAAGCAAGCAATGGATAATTATTATAGCTTACAAAAGCATCAACAGCACAAAGATTGACCATCGACTCAGAGAATCTAGAACTGATGAATTTCGAGCTTCTTTCAATTCACTTTAATTTATCACCATTATAAGCATTCGCTTAGACATATATTATATTAAATTCATTCCCTAAGGGCTAGTGCACACATGTGTTGAGAATGTAATATGGGGAGCGAGAAGGTTGGGACAGTATTACCTGTGGAGAGTTGTCAATTATGATCACACGTGCCAAATCACGACCAAGAACTGACAAATCTTTGAGGTAATTCCCCTCCACATAAACACAAGAATCACGAAAAACACGATGGCGAAATATCTTCCTTTTTGGGTCCAGCACATTTAGAAGCTGCTCGGCATAAATACTTTGACTAGCTGTAAAGATTATGATCTCAAAAAGCATGGAAACTCTGTCCAGAAAATCTCTAAGATGAGGACGACATCGAACATATACTGTGTGCTCTTGGAGATTAAAATTTACAGGGAAAGTGAAGTCTGCATCATCACAAGGTTCTAAAGTGGAGTGTACCAACGTTTCTGCAAAATCAAAGTATGTCTCAGAATACAAGTCTGACCAATAGTTAACTATATGCACTCAACAAACAAGAGCAAATAATCAAGTATATCTCATAAAGAATTTGGCGAGATAAAATCAATGAATTCCGATCTACAAATCCAGACTATTCTCCTAGATCAAAAGGGGTGAGAAACAAGCTTAATGTAACATCCAATGACATCAAAAGTTGGGGGTTTCATGAACAACGAAATGCATAGTTAAAAAATATTTCCTAAGTCATGAGTTATGCAAATAAATTATAAGAAAATGACACAGAGTTTTTCTAATATGCTCACCATCCAAGTCCAAAACAAGACTAGTAGGAGGGCAACTCCGTGTCTGTTTAGGCAGAAGCATCGGCCGAAAAGTTGGGACAACTAATGACAAGTCAGGTAAGTTCTTGATAAATAAGTACGGATCAAAGTCATCAAATTCCTCATCGTCGTCATCATCCATGTAAGGATCAGTTGACATAGGATCTTGACCATGCTCATCTACACATTCCAACTTAGAATTTTTCATGGCAAGATATATAGCTGAGACTTCAGAAGAAATACCAGTTGCCTCCACAACTGCATTATAACAAGGGTACACATTATTATGCCATATATCACATATGCTGTGCACTCAATTACCATTCAATGTATTTATTTTTTTTATTTCAAATTACCAGGACATGCTATATTTACTGAAGACATGTTGTAATTCCTCTCATCTCCAACAATAGATTCAGAAGTTTCTTGACCAACATGACCATTGAGCACATCAAGCCGCGAATAATTTATTTCACAGTCTTGATGGAAATTGTGGTCCCCATTTCGAAAGAACTTAACAAAATCAACTAGGAAAAAGATAAAACAGTAAAGGTCATATACAGTATTAAAATAACCACAAGACTACTTGATGAGATCTTTCTAACCTTTAATAGAGGAAAAAAAAAATTAACAAAATTATATAACCATATATGTTATATTTATATATGTGATTTTTTTTTCATGTACCTCCATCAGCAGATTCCCCTTCCACATGCTTAGATATGTGAAAGGCAGGAGAAAATATACTTTCCAGCATGCAATCAGAAGTTACCTCTTCACAACCCTGCAGTAGGATTTGAGAAATTTTAAAATGCCCTCTGGAAAAGTTCTATTTCTTGTGAGTGCGGATAACATATCAAATCAAAAACCCTTTCATTGTTTTATAACTTAGCATGGTTTCCAAGACGCACAGCCCAGATTGGTATGGTTACATAGTTACCTTATGCTCTACACACTCATTGCTTAAAGCATTATGCCCCAAACAAGCCTCAGCAGTATCATCAAGCATCAAGTCGTAAATAGTATTTAAATTGGTTGTGGTGACAGGCTCCTCATTCTTCTTATGAGCACGATCTGAAAATTGTGGTAAAAAGATGCCATTTAATTTTAAACTCAGTACTTTGACATGTTTTACATCATAATATTTAAAAAATGAAAACAGAAATGTTGTAATTCTTAGTATCAACTTTTAAGGGTGCAAAATTCAATATTAATAGAAACATAATTGAGTAAATCACTCATGATAAAAGAGAATAATCATACAGATAGAACCTCTAAACAATAAACAAAAGGAAAACAATAATTTTTAAAATTGCCAATGGTGATACTAATAACTACCACTATAAACCAGGTCAGACAT
Source organism: Purshia tridentata (assembly GCA_003254885.1). Taxonomy (NCBI): domain Eukaryota; kingdom Viridiplantae; phylum Streptophyta; class Magnoliopsida; order Rosales; family Rosaceae; genus Purshia; species Purshia tridentata. The sequence continues at coordinate 28,925 of QANT01005020.1, forward strand.
GCCAATGCTCATAGTCAGACATGAATAGCAGAAGCATCAACAGTTATGGGTCTTTTGATTCACGGCCTCAAAAAGTTATCAATGTCACATAAAGAAAATACTGCACTGAGGTTTTCCACACAAGCATGAGGAACTTTTCCCAAAATTATTGTTTAAACTAGAAAGAAAGTAACCTACCAGGCCTCTGCTTTCTTGTTGAAGATGTAATTAGATCTGTAACTTTGTTTTCCACAAGTACCACATTTTCATGCATTTTCTTCTGAGCTCTTGTAACCTTGGGACTAGCATACTCTCTAGCAGCAGTTCTTCCAGAACTTTTTTTCTTTGTTTGCATCTCCGCCTTTGGATTAAACAACTTAATATTGAGAAGGCTGCAGACACCTACTTGGCTTAGAAGAACAATTTAAAATTCAGAATTTGTATACTGAATGAAGCATCCTACTTTCATAATAACATCATATTTGAGAGTCAATGACACTTTAAATTCCAATTAACAATTTATAATTGTAAAATATCACAATAGCAAACTTTGGATAAATGAAAATTTTAGCCTTTCTAAGTTTGTGCCTTTATGCAGCATAAATATGTTATTAAAATAAATGTGGCTCAAGAAAAATTCAGAGCCAGGGATAGACATACCAGACAGTGTTCAAAGGAACTTAGAGAATCTGATAACTAATCACCGGCCAAAACGCCACAACTATGCCCAATTATAGAGAAAAAAATAATAATTGATCTATTAGTCCGCTGTGCCCTCGTATTGTGCATATAAGTTTAAAAGGTAAAGCTTAAACAAAGCCACAATTATCAATATCAAAAGCTAGAGCATAAACCCACAATTACACCAAATGAACTAAAATCACTTCAATTCTCGAGCACAGAGCATCTCTATCGCCAAATTCGAGCATTAAAAACATCAAGGCCATAAATAACATCCGAGCTCCCCAACATAATCACTCAAACCCTAAAATATAGTTCAAAATGCAACACAACAACCAGAGCTACAATCTCGAGCTAAACCAAAATCATACTTCAATTCTACTATTCGTACCTGAACTAAAATGAAGCTAGAAGATCAGAAACCGGAAGTAGCAGTCACTGTTCTTGGAACCAAAGAGTGAATCAGTAGAGAGAGAAATGTGAAGGATTTTGGTGAGTGAAGCTTGAGCAACTATGAAACCCTAATTTTGTTTTGCTAGTAGAAAAACAGGGGCTTTTGGATTTGGAGGTTTTCGTTTTCCCTCCAAAGGCGTGTGAGAAAAAGAGAGGGAAAAGCAGGAGGGATCGAAAATTTTATTTAGTCTGAACAAAAGGATGAGCGGATAAATAACTATCCCTAAAATTTCTCAGAATTTTTGAAATTTTTTGAGAATTCGATGACTTTCCTACTAAGAGTGTCTAGCAGAGAATCTGAACTCGTAGATGCGGGTAAGGATGTCTACTCGCTCTTTGATGATTGACACATGGCGATTTATTGAGTTTGGACGATACGGGTGGAGTTTGTTGGTTCATTTTGTTTTGTAAATGCGGATATGAAAGTAGGGGAAGCATTTGCTGCTGAAATTTGAAGAGGGAGTCAATTTGTTCCTGGAGATTTGTCTTAATTTCATTTACATGGGTACATCGTTTTCCCGAATTTCTGAACTTGACCCTTACTCTTCAGATATTCAATTGTGAACGTGTATAGTCCACCACCTATCTTTCGTATTTTTTGAGTTTAGACCACATTTAATTGACAATTTTACAGATTGGTACAAGTTGTAGAAGTTTAATCGTAATCTCCTGGCCCGAAAAAAAATTTTAATTGTAATCTTGTTCTTGAGTTCAGTAGTAAAAATGTTCCTAGTTACCAAAAAAAAAAAGTCATTTGAAAAGTTAGTCACCAATTTTATTCACTACATATTATTTATCGTGTATATTAGTCAAAAGTTATTAAAAAAAAACACGGTGAATAATAAATGGAATATCTTACTTTCTATTTTTTTATTTAAAATCTTATTATATTCTCTAAATTAGTGTTTAGCGTGAACGTAAAGCTCTACAAATATAATTTACATTGTCCACATGACCTTCATCCTCACATGTTCTTTAGGTAAATAATTTAAAAAGTTTCACATGGAGTTTTTCGCTGTATTTTTCAAGTTTCTATTCATCCTTACTTACAAGTAAGTAATGTGTTAGTTTCCTTTGGTTGTGTTTGTGGTTTATTCGATCTTTTTATTCATATTTTATTTTTTTCTTATTTGATCTTCCTTTCTTTTATTTTTCTTCATCTTATATCATTCTTCCTCATCAATCTTAGATCTTCTTCTTCTTCCTCCCATATTTTCTTTGATCATCTTCTTCTTTTTTTCAACACCAAGCCTTCCATGATTGTGGTTCTTATTTTTCTTTTTACATTTTTCTATCTGAGTAAGAGATGATGAAACTGTTGGCATATATATCTCAAAAGGAGGTTGGATTTAGGAGGATTTAAGTCTTAATTTTTGATAGTTGTGTTAACTAATGTTGTCAAGTGCTATGAAATGTTGTTATGAATTTCTTATTGGTTTATAACTTTATATGCTTTACTTGGAGTTTAAGAACACAACAGTTTGAACTAAAGGTATCTTATTATTATTATTATTTATTTCCATTTTGTTATTCAAATTTTATTGACTCGAGCGATATGAATAATATTCTTTTTTTTATATGAGACATGTACAAAACTAAATCCAGTTATTATGAGAAGTGGGCCGCACGAGGGCCCAACTTATACGTTATGAATGAGCCAGGAAGCCCAAGGCCTAGTTACGGCTTGTTCACATATGGATATGGCTTGACCAGAGCCCAAAGCGCAATTAGGGCCTTAGGCTCGAAGCTAATGTGGGGGAGGCGGAGAGCGTATACAGCAAACATAATTGCGGTAATAAATAAATATATTTTGATGTGTGCGCAGTGCGCATAATGGATAATGCAATGCAATCTGTTGTATACAATGTTCAATTTAGTTTTTTCTTTCTCCTCCTTTGATGGAAAAAAAGAGTAAACAAGTCATGCATTTAAGCATAAAAGCCACTTGCTTAGCCTTTACACTAAATTTTATATATTATTGGTGCCGTGCTGTGCGCGCACGCATGTTTAGTTTAGATTCGATCCTACACATTGGAAATCAACTTGACCCTTGAGTAATATACTTTGCTGAAAACCTGTTATATAAAACCATGTGTTAACTCCAACGATTTTATGGATGAGTCGATAACAATAATAGTGTTTTGAGAAAAGATCATAACAAGACAAATAATACCAGTGGTCGAGTGAGGAATTTATTAATTACAAGATTCTGATCAAGTTTAGTTGACTTCACTTGACTCATCAAGTTAATTAATCGTAAAGAGAAGTTAATTGAGGTGCTTGATCAAGTTGCATTATAAAGATAAGGAACAATTAAACAAAGTGCATCATAAAGTAAGGAGCTATTTGTAATGTACCTTCAGGTTGAGTACTCATCGAGTAGGAGTTAATCACAAGGTGCTGGTGTTCGAGTACAAGTAATACTCATCTCGATACCCTGAAAATCTGATTTATATATATTATTCTCTATTATTTGACGACTTTGTATATGAGATCATAGAAATTTCAATATACCTTTTAGACTAGATCATTAAATAGATTTTAAATTGACATTACATCAGTGCAACAACAATTTCCTTTTTTGTTTTAGATTTCAAAATTACGTGACTTGCACCATAATTATTCCAATTTTTAACGTCAATTCTTAAGGACACCTAATAACATTATTGGACTTTAATAACAAGTTTAGTACATTGCCATTATTGAAAAAACTTAAAAGGAAGAACATTTAACTTCAAGCAATGGTACATGGAGGGTCCCACTTCAATTTGTGGAGCATTAACATGCCAAATTTAAGTATATATACAATATGTGGGAAAAGAAAGGTGGGTTAAAGTGATTTGCCTTTGTGTAAAAGCTAAAGATTGGATCTAAAAAGCCTAAACTTTAGGACATGCCTTCAAATATCTTTACCATAATGCATAAGTTTAAGGATTATGGTTGGTCCATAAGACATATTCTCTTCATGGTTTCTATCATAAAAAATTGAATGCACTTAAAACCTAATGACTTGTTACAAAATTATTGTAATTTGTGTGAGGTTTCCGGTCTCTCACATCAGAAGAAGAGGCATTTTTTTTTTGACCAGCCAATGTTTTACAACCACTCGTTATCAATCCCTACAAAAGAAGCAAATTCAATATGAACAAAAATAAAATACTTTTGGTATTAAGATTCGAGAAGCCACACAAAACCTATACATTTTCTTTCTATTTTTAGAATTTACAAGTCACAACAATTTTTCCTGTTAATATTAATGATTATTTTATAAAAATATTTCTTATTATATTCTTCATGGGTTTTGTTTTATTTTTCATTTATGTTATCCTTTAATGTGTAAGTAAGTCCAAAATACTTTTTAAAAAACCCAGACTAACACTATTAATCAAATCAAATCTCAAAATTAAGAACGATTTGTCTAGATATTTTATAAAAATATTTCTTATTATATTCTTCATGGGTTTTTTTTTTATTTTTCATTTATGTTATCCTTAAATGTGTAAGTAAGTCCAAAATACTTTTTTAAAAACCCAGACTAACACTATTAATAAAATCAAATCTCAAAATTAAGAACGATTTGTCTAGTATTAAAAATTATTCTAAGATCGACCTATATGATGACATAAGAGGCTTAAGAGCCAAGTTACTGCAATTTTCAAATAGGAGAAATGTTTCCTATATAATTAACTGTAAAGCTTTAACGCCAAATTAGTATTAAATCATTCAGATTTTATAAACTTGCAAGCATGCAAGTGGGCAACTTTAGAGACGGAGATAGTATAGAAAAGTTTAACCGACTCCGTCGAGTTCGCCGTTTACCAGTAGTATTCCATCAAACATAATTTAATTGAGAATAAATTTGTGTAATAATTTTCATGCAAATTGTATGAAAAATATAAGGGAATTAAATACTTATGACCTCAGTTTCTGATGTGGATCAATAAATTTATAACATGTGTCATTACCTTAAAAAAACAATATCAGTTATTGAATTATGAAATATACTTATTTTAAAAAAATAACAAATGTTATAAGATTAATAGTACTGAAAAATAAGGATAAGATTCCCTCAATACTGAGGACCCAAAGTATCAAAAATATAATATACTACGTACGGATGAGAGCCATCGATATCACCAGGTGCATGCTTGCTTTCCAATTGTAATCAATAAGGATCGGACAAACAAATGAGCACGTTCATTAATTATTAAGGGCATGTTGTACGTACATGATTAGTCACTATATAAATTAAAGCTTGGTTTGGTGGTGGTGGGGTAATTTCTATCACATTCAAATCAAAACTCATTACTAGCTGTGCTGCTTTTGTTTGCCTCTAAACACTGATCTTTCTTAAACTTCACTGTTGGGAAAACGATTTTGATGTAACCTTTCACGGTAGTCACAATTTTTCACAATTTTTTTTTTAACAAGATTATATATATATAATTTAAGGGTATTACTTTAGAATATATATAGGTCTACCAACAATATTCGTCAAAAAAAAAATCACTCAAATTTTTAACTTATGTATATAATTACCTGCTCAGTGCTCCATTTTATGTTACTCGCGGCATGCAAATGAATATTCGTAAGAAAAAGATCCCAAATTAAATTAAGGTAGGAATTAAAAGTGGAGGAGGCTTTATTCGAGTTATGTAGATGAATCAGATGGTTATGATGTGAAAGTATATTGGATTCGTGATCTTACCAACATATAAAATTTATTATCAATTGGAAAAAAAAGATTAAGTTTCAAAGTTGAAATGACCCGACTCCAAAGCAATGCATGACTTTACAGACTTATATCTTATATGATTATATCTAAAGACTAAGGTCTATCATCTATATATAATATGGATTACGTACTAGCTGGATGGGGTTTAAACTTTGTGTTATGAATGTGGCGGCTTTGATCTGTAGTCAGTGTTGTATGATTGTATATTCTTATCTGTATATGCCTTTCAAAACCAAAGATTCTGTTTATTTATTTGCAACTAGAAAAACTAAAGTCGATTCCCGATTCATGAAAGGTATATAAAAGTTGCGAGATGAGTGGATCAGTGTATACTTATAATTATATGTACATATATATATACACACACAAATTTAATATTTTTTATTTATCAAACAATACTACATATTATGTTGTAATACTATTAATTGAAACAAAAATCGTCCTCAATTGTCATTATTCTAAATTTACATAACATTATAAGCAACATATTTAACATTAAGGATGATAGTTTGACATTACAAACTAATATTGGGTCATAATGTGAATTTGTTTTAGACTTCATGAGCCTTGAATATATTCAATTAAAAGAAAAGTTGAAAATTTCATTATATGCAGATAGCAGGAGGTACAGAAAATATTAGCCAGCTTAGCTAGCTTTGATAGATATATAGTCAAAAGTATTTTACAGTGTTCATGAGCCAAAGGTTACGTACATATGATAGTACTTCATGTATTTTGGGGTTTCAGATCAGCTCGATCAGTCCCTTTCTAACCCCACTTACTGGCTACAGATCACGTTATGCAAACCACGCCCTACACCCTTAGTCACACCATTAATTAATGTACAATTAATTAATTTTGCAAACCTTAGTATATACTGCATGCATGCATATATGCATGCATATATTTTAATTTTCTTATTCATAATCACTGGCTGATCATTGGCTCATAATGCCACGTGGAACAACATGACAGCTCAGCGGTTTCTTCATTTCTAGAGACAGCTTCAAGCACTCCGAAAGGTCTACGGGTTCCGCCGGAAACCACCTGAATTGGTGCAAAAGCCTTGCAAGCCACAAGTGCACGGTGGCTAAGCCCAATGCTTTTCCAGGGCATACCCTACGGCCCGACCCAAATGGTGCCAGCCTAAGATCCGAGCCCATTATTGACACGTCCTCTTCAATGAACCGCTCCGGCTTGAAAGCCAACGGGTCCTCCCAGATGGACGGGTCGTGGGTTATGGCCCACATATTGACCATTGCGGTTGTGCCAGCTGGAATGAAGACCTTGTCCACGTGGACATCGTGGACAGCCAAACGGGCCCATGATAGTAATGGGCCTGGAGGATGCATCCTGAGAACTTCCTTTACTATGGCTTGGAGATAAGGCAGGTTCGGAATGTCGGAATCTTGCACGTGCCTGTTGTTCCCAACGCACGTGTCAAGCTCTTGTTGTGCTTTGGCTTGGATGTCTTGGTGCAAGACCATCCTTGCCATAATCCATTCAAGAAGTATAGCAACCGTGTCTGTCCCTCGAAATATCATTTCCTGGATAATGGGATCACAAACAAAAAGAAAAAGGCAAAAGGAAAATTAATTTAATTTATGCACAAAAAATCTTATGTTTGTACTATGACATTTAAACAACCAGTTGATTGAGATTCTGAGCATATTTCAAAATTCTTTATGCAAAAAAAATCTTAATATTATATTATTTAATTAAAATACTCTCTGCATGTCCACCAATTCAGAATCTTAAAGTCCCATGAAAAACTGATAAATACAAAGATAGAACGTGGACAGCACAAAGGAGTGTATATATAATATGGTAGTGATCCAGCTGGCCTTGTATATATATGGATCATATTCCCTCTACTGTACTGGATATGACAAAAGTGGATAATAATCTAAATCTAATCTCCTATATAAGATGTTATCGATTCTAAAATAGGCTATATATATAAAAATCTCATTATATTTAAAATAAGATACATGATATATCAAGAGAAAAAGGCTATATATATATATATAGTCTAATTAAGTTGAAGTTAATTAGGATGACGGAGACTAATTCAAAAATTTATCATCGAGAATCTTCTGGTCAAAAACTAAGTTATAGATAGTGTACGTACGTGGGGGAGCTAGTTATATAGCTAGGTAGAGGCTATGGTGTTATGTCATAACCAAATCTTGAAAACTTTAGACTCGCTTTTTCTCCTGAGATTGACTACATCAGTCAACAGGAATTATAGGGAAAACTATCCCACATAATCATTGAACATTATTAGTACATTACTCAAACAAAATGAAAAAGAACTAAACCTTTCCAACATTGTGTGAGACAAAGAAATATTTAAAATAGACTATATGAGAAATTCTAATGACAATAGACGATTAATGTCAGTATCATGAATACTATTTTAAGTTTTACATATATGAATAGTTAAAAATTTTCTGTATATTATATATATAATAAAATTAAATTATAGTGCCTCTCACATCTCTTATAAAAATGATACTTGTATAGATCAAATTTTTGTGAAAAATAAGATTAGTTATTGTATATTTGTATCTCAATTTTCATGTAAGGAAATTTATTATTATGACCATAATTATATGGAACCAACAAACATGGGATTTGGGACCCACAATTATATGGGATTTGGAACCAATTACAAATATCTGAAAAAGAGCCACAATTAAGCAACTGTGGGAACAATTTAGAAGTGCGTGCGTGTGAGAGAGAGAGAGAGAGAGATTTTGCTCACCCACAAAACAGCCACCATGTCTGAATCACTGAGCTTATCATCTTCAGGCAAAGCTAGCAAAGCACTGAGGAAGTCATTCCCAACACCACCACTCAACTCATCTCCTGCTGCTCTTTTTCTCTTCCTCACAATTTGACCCACGACGCAGTTAACCTCAGCCGCCAATTTGTGACACTTTCTCTTCACACCGTAAAAGTCCAAAAACCCTAGAGGAAAATAATCCTCCAAATTAAATCTCGAAATTAAGTCATACCCTTCTTTGACCATAGAATGCAAAGTCAGCGTTAGTGAATTACTACTCATACCCTCCATTTCTAAACCTACACAGCCACCAAAAACACTCTCCAGTATGTTAGTCATTGAACCCTTCTGCAGTATTCCTTTCAAACCCACAACTCTTCTCTCCTCCATCTCCTCCCACGCGCTCGCTACCATTTCGTCAGCCACGCGCTGCCTCAGGACCTCCAGGTCAGCAATTCTCCTCGGGGAGAACATGTGGACTGCTGCTATCCTGCGCAGGTGGCGCCAGTACGCCCCGGAAGGCGCAAATCCTATGGCGCGCTCGAACATCAGCAAGCTAGCCGATTGCTTGATCGGACGGTCCGAAAACGACGACCCTCCAAGGATTTGCCTAGCGGTCTCCGGGTGGCTGCTGATGACGACACGCGTCGTCCCCAGACTGAATGCCATGAGCCTCGTTGCGTTGAAGGAAGCTGCCACGGTGGCCAATTTGCGATGAACAAGTGGGCCCATTTGGTGGGGTATGAGGCCCAATATGGGCCACCCAATTGGACCTCGGAGGAGTTTTGGGCCGGAGTTTGGGTCATGGTGGTTGGTCCATGCAAAGCCTCCGGGGACAAGGCAGAGGTTTAGAAAGATGAGGAAAACGTTGAAGAATGAGAGGAGTAGGAGGGTGAGAGCCCATGGGGTTTGGTGTAGTATTGTTGTAGCGGATCCGAACCAAAAGACTAAGATTGAAAGATTAGCAAGCATGAGGAGTTTCATAGTTATTTGAAGTGAGATTGGGGACTGATGATAACTAGAAAGAAAAGCGCTAGAAGTAGAAGAATTGCCTAGAAATGGACATTTGTCGTGAGGATCGCATGTGGGGTGATTTGTATATATAGTATTTGGAAACTTGCTTGGGTTAAAGGTGTTGTCAATTTGTTAACCAGGGTTAGCATACGCAAGCAGTAAAGCAAAACACCTTTTTTTTTGCCAAAATGTTACCCAGGCCCGTTTGGTTCCTGGAATTGGAAATCAATTCCTATATCTTTTCTAAGGATAAGGGAATGTAAGATTACATTTTCCTGTTTGGTAATGTTAAGAAAGTAAACCAATAATATACGCAAGCAGTAAAGCAAAACACCTTTTTTTTTTTTGGCAAAATGTTACTGAGGCCCGTTTAGTTTCTGGAATTGGAAATCAATTCCTATACTTTTTCTAAGGATAAGGATAAGGAATGTAAGATTACATTTCCCTGTTTGGTAATGTTAAGAAAGTAAACCAATAATTTATTTTTTATTTCTATTCCCTTGTTTGGTTTGTGTAGGAAAAGGAAATAAAATTGATCTAATTTTTCAATTATACCCTTATTTATTAAACACAAGCAATATTTATTTTAATTTATTTTAAAAATTTCAGGGTTAATTTTGTAAATAAAAAAGCAATAAATGCTTTCCCAAGAGGGGGGAAACCAAAACCCAAGCACCAGCAAGGGTTTCATTTTCCCCCCAATTAGACCTGGCAAACGGGTCGGGTGAAACGGTTTCGGGTCAAACCTGACACGACCCGTTAATATTAACGAGTTGACACGACCCGAAACGATAACATGCGGGTTATGAAAACTCCAACCCGTACACGACCCGAAAAATTAACGGGTATATCCGACACGACCCGTTAACCCGGAAAAAATTTCAATTTTTTTTTAAAATTAACTCTAATATAATAATTTTAACACAATTTCATTAAACAAAAAATTAAAAAGCATCTAGCAATTCATTACAGCCCTACAGAATGCTTTACAGCCCCAAATAAATTCAAAATGTTTTTCTTTGAAAGAATCCAAGATAGTTTAAGGCTTTAAGCAACCTCAAATTCAAATAGTTTTAAGAATTACAAGCTCCAAATAAATTCAAATTAATATAAGCAATTACAACCCAAATATAAAACAAAAAAACTAATCAATATAAATTGTATTAGAACATGCAGATCTTTTGTATCTTCTATAGGCTCTTTTGTATCTTTTATAGGCTCTTTTGTATTTTCAATTTTTAGCATGC
>QANT01005022.1:0-21568 GCA_003254885.1 Purshia tridentata
TGTTAGTTATGGAATACGTTGTTCGACAATATCTAGTATGTTTGTTTCTTGTACAATCTATTTTAAGGAGTTAAACTTTAGTGGATAATATGGATTAGTTCAGTTTTATCATTTTTATTTAGTACGTATTCTTTGCTCTGATTTCACATGAGAGTGAGAGAGAGAGAGAATTGAGGTCGTACATAGTAGAAAGTCTTCACCCAGAAACAGGTCACTTCAACTCACTCTTATATTCAAGGACGGACCCAAGAATTGAAAATGAAGTGGGTTATGAAATCGATGATGATGATGTTCATGATGATGAAGTTGTGTATGCAAGAAAATTCAAATCTTTACAAAATAACATACAAACAAACACCTATTGTTACATAATAAAAAAATCAAATCTTTCCAAAATCAATAGATAGAGCAAAAGGCATGGTCATACCTACACAATAGGTGTCACATGACCAAAATGTCACACCCCTAAACCCAAAGGTTGAAAGTATGATTAACTTATACTTATTCATACATTAACGATAAAGCGAAATCCGACTTTAGTAAATAAAGAGTACGAATTAAACCTCAAATAACCAAGTTTCCTTCAGACTAAAATCAAAATAAATATCCAAAACTAAAACTTTATACTGTCAAAAGACCTAATGCGGAAAACCACTTTATTAACTAAAGAAGAATATTTCATGTTTAAATTCCTAGGGGACCAAGTCACGCTCATGGGACAGCTGCCAAAGCCTCTAAGTATCAGTAGAATCATGATCACCTGAAACCACAATGAACTACTAGTAAGATAAACTCAGTAAGTAGCCCACAAATAGAATAACTAATATAGCCAAAATTACATAATTATACATACAAGTGTAAAGAGTGCACTTCATAACATATGAATACTTAGAATCTTACTTAGAGCCCGTTAAGTACTATCATGCTAGTCCTTAACTTACATAAAAGGGAACCTTAAGTCACCTATGAGCAACACCCACAAATGCAGGCTTATAGCTTAGTAAATATCACAAACTTATTATAATACTCCCTTTATAATTTAATTAGCATATAGTACCCAAAGGGTTCAAAGTAAGACATAGAGATGCAAACACTTAACATAGCATAACATAACATACTCTTATAAACATATATTTATTAAATCCATTGTAGTTCTAGCATACAAGGGTACTTACCCGAATTCAAGAGCAACAACACACAAGCCACTTGAGTAAGTCCTAATGCAGGTTCTTATCCTATTTCAAACAATAAGGAAAAACACTTAATTTACAATCATTAACAGTGACTCACAATCTACCAGACTAATCCAGAATTGACCATTAACCCATCTGTGAATTTTATAAGTTTCATATTTGCTCCATAACTTCCGAAATTAATTAGAGGGCATCTAGACTCTTAAATCCACAAACACACAAATTTTTAGCTCAAACCAAGCTCAAAAGATCCCTCATAGCTGACCCTTAATGTACCATAAGAAACTATTAGAAAAGCCACAAACTCTGAACCTTGGGTATTCCACAAATTTTATAAAAATAACTACCTAAGTGATTGGTCTAAAACACTCTAGTTTAGTACCTTACATATAAATAAACATCATATTAAAATTTCATAATGAAAAAGTTAGTATAAATAGGTTGTCTACTGCCTTGGGACAGACATAACTAATTTGTCAGAAAATTTCCTGCCACAAAGTCTTATATTCAAAAATCCATAGTAAATCCAATTTAAATCATATTACCATGATCCTCAAACTCACAGAAGCATTTAAATCATACAAAAAGATTAAACTCAAAATCGAACCTTAGATTCATAAAAGTTACCAACAAAACCCTAATGTCAGAATCTTCAGCAAAACTCAAAACCCTAAGCCCCTGATTAGAAAATTCATTAAAAATCCAATACTTAACCAAATAAGAAGATTTTTAACTTTATGGAACTTAGAATGTTGAGAACATCATACTAAAAAAACCAGATTAAACCAAGATCATTTACTATCTCAAAGTCGTGACCCTAACCCTGTAGCACAGAATCTGCCGACAAAAACAATTTAGGGTTTCCTAGCACCTAATTGGATTTTGAAGCCCTAAACCCATACCACCCATAATAATCCGAAAATAAACTGAATTAAGTCATTAATAAAGGCTTAAGATCGATGTATTACTTGAAAATCTCGTTCCTTAAAAGAACACTTGACTCAAAAGCCTCTACTTTTTTGAGAAACCCTAAGTTTTGAGTCGCCTTCTTCTTTCCTCTCACTCTCCCTCTAACTCTCTGGCCTTTCAACGTGTAACCTAAAATATTTTTGATTTTTCACCTTATAAAACTTATTTTCAAATAATATTTTCCTTTTTTATTTATTTAAATCCTTTTATCTCATTTAATTTTCAATCTCCTATCACCAAAAGGACTTATCACTACATACCTAAGTAACATAAATCTAGTTATCTTACCCTTACTTAATCACAATAACATAAAATACTAATAATAATTAACAGAAACAACTAACAAACAAGGCAAGAAAATTTGGGTATCACACAAAAAGCCTCCCCTATAAGTGTCAAATGCACGATCAAGAAACTTCCACCATATGAAACCTCAAAACCCTTAAAATTTGATGTTGTAAACCAGAATCGCAGTTCGCTTTCCCAATTGTAGTTGTCATAATAGTCATGTAGTCACTCAATTCACTCATATTTTAAAGGAGTGATTCTTACAATTGCAAAATTTTGGGAGTTTTAAAATCGCAAATTTTGGGGGTTTTTGCAATCGCAAGATTTTGGGTGTGTTTAAGTATACAAGTTTGTCAAAATTAATTAATTAACTTGTTTTACTATCTAGTAAACACGCACATAATATTCTTTAAATATCAACAAAAACACACCAAAATATTATATGATATTAGCAAAAAAATAAATAAATAACGTGAGCCTACCTAATGAGCATATTCTAAAATAGGGTATTGAAAATGGGGGTATATCTAAATGACCCTATAAAAAACTAACGTGTTATGCCTTGGCCTCATCACACCTGGGACTAACATAGATATCTCATGTCACACCCAGAATCGGGTATGCAACAGAGGCACCCATCTCGGATACCCCAGGGGTTAACACCAAAATTTCAGTATTAATCTTCCAGAATACTCAAGTGGGTTAAGCCTTTAGTTAGGATAAATCATGTTGGATTAGAGTTTAAATACACAACAGGATCTATTTATATAATAAAAAAAGTGGAATAGATATAAATATATATATAAAATCAACCAACTCGCTAGGGTACCTTAGAGAATATCGTTGTTGTATGGACAATATTCAAAGTAAGTTTATAAAATAAGTAAAACCGAAATAACATAGTTAACATGTAAATTGTCTGAAAATAATTTCGAAGGGGATAACACAACAACCAACATGAAGAATAACCGACTATAACACAAAAGACATGGACACTGAGACCTTAAGATGCCAGACAAGAGATTCCAAGCTGCACACCCCTCAATCTAGGTCCTCACCATGAGACAAATCTGGATAAGCCAAGGAAAAGAAACAAGACAAAGAAATGTAAGGGGTAAGCATCACATACGATCATATATGGATTCCCTTCAGAGACCATGGCTAGTTTGAAAACCATTTGAAAACCTTTAATCGTGAAGATTGATTTCCAAAAAACCAAAGCATTTCACAAATCCATTTAACACCTCAACTCACTAGAATAAAAAGAGATAGCATCGGCAGTTGCAGATTAGCCAAACTGTCAGTAATAATGTGATTATTTTTGGCAGACATCTTTTTCGCTCGAAATAAGTATTTACTACAGATAGATCTAAATAGTCTGGCGGATCTATCTGCTAGAAATACTATTTTTTTCAATTTTCATTAAGAAGTGTGATAAAAACCCTAAATATGGTCCCTCTTTTCCTCACTTCATTTTTTCTTCTTCTATAATGGCCTCTGCATCTCCTCTTCTACTTTCATTTTTTCATCTCCTCTAATCTCCCTTTTCTCCTCATCTCTCTCTCTCTCATCTTTCCTCTTCTTGGTAGATACTTATCTGGGTTTCATTTTTTGTGTGACGAGACTGATCTTCTCGACAGAAGTCGGCTGGGTTTGGGTATTGGAGTGGTTTTAACTCAATTTTTGTGTTTTTTTTTTTTTTCTATTTGTAGGTTTTGGTGACATTTGGATGGGATTTGGGTATATTGTGTTGATCTCATTTTAATTGGGTATTTGATAGATTGTTTTCAATTAAACTGAGGTTGATTGCTCTGCTCTCCAATTTACTGGTGGTGAGGGCTTGTTGGTTTTTGACCATTTTGCTATGTTTTTTTTTCTTTGTGGAAGCCTTGTTGATATTTGGTGAGGGTTTGCTGAGATTTGCCTAAGCACACCCAAAGAGTTGGGATTTTGGGTAAGTCGGTTGTTTTTATGATTTGGTTGTGTACTGTTTACATTTTAATTGTATAGTTTATGGTTAATTGTAGAAATCAGTAATGATTAGTTGGTTTGGATTTGGTATATTGTATTTAGAAATAAAAAGTGATAGTTTTCCAAATTTTCCAATAGTGTGAAAAATTATTGGAAATTTAGATTTTTTGGTATTGCATTACCATGAGTCTTAAGGGTATATGGTTGCATTTGTTGGGAGTAAATTTGCTGCAAGGTCCTACACTGTGGGAGTAGTTCCTACACTGTCACTGTCTTTATCCTTGTCAGTAATTCATTGCAATTGGTATTCTTTTTGTCTCATTGTAGTTCATGGTTTAGTGAAAAGAAAACAAAAAAAATCCATGGAATTTTGTTTATGTAGTTGCTTGAGTTCTATGGTGTTTTTTTATGCTTTTACTATTTTGTAGTCAATTTGAGATTAACTATGGCAAAGTTGTATTTTGGCAAATTGGAAGATAATAATTAATCTTTTTAGATTGATATGAAATTTGTATATTTTTTCCTAGTGTATTCATATGATGTTTGTATGTTGTTCTATGAAATATATGTAATGAAGAAATCTTCATGCATTTATTTTGAGTTATTAATATTATCATTATATATTTTTGTTTGTTTTTTTTTAATTGAATAATTATTTCTGACGGATTTGTAAAGTATTTATTGCAGATTAGTTTGCCAAAAATAATTATTTCTGGAGGATTGAAATTCTCTATCCTGTCAGAGTTTGTGTGTCTAATTGACTTATTTTTGGCGGATCAATGCAAATAATCCTCTAGAAATAACTATTATTGATGGGTTTTTTTTGGCAGTTATGTAATCCATCACTCATTATTTCTGATAGATTTGATAATATATTTGCCACTAATGAATTATTTGTGGCGGTTTCTGTCCGCTACACACAGCCAATATTGTTGTAGTGGCTGCAGCAGTATATGATAAACATGCATATATACCCATAAAGAAACATTTTACTTGATGGTCAATTCACGTTAGAAACAACTACTGTTAGCTATAAACAAAACATACAGCTAATGTAGTAAGAGTGAAATGGCCCATAGAGTAGGAACTTGCAATTGAATATTCTTACCATTTGACACCAACAGTTATCCATACAGACATCAACTAAACCAAGCATACGTAAAAATGTAGAGACTCAGATAGACTGTCCATAATAACAATCTTCTAGAAGTTTTATGGAATTGAACCCAAGGTAACAAGTTATGCAATCCATACTTTATGAACCATCAACAATAAACATAATAATAGCATGTTATAACAATTTAAAATCACACACACACACACAAGAGTCCATACTTAGGAATGTAGGACCTACCTGGAGTCCAATACTCTTCAAGTATTCTCTTCTATAGCCTTCCGCCTATGTGCGCTTACGATCCAAATTTTGGAAGTTGACACGCCACACCTCAATTAGGTAACTCGGCAACCTTGATTCCTTGGCAACTGGGTAATTGGAGAATCCATGAAAAGTATTTTCGACAAGAGAAAACAAACTCTAAGTTAAGGAATGACAAAACAAGGGAAAACGGTATGACCTATCCTTTAGTCAAACATCTCTTGACACTAGCCCTAAGTGGAACTAAACTCTACTCTTTCAAAGTACGTTAAGGGTTTTTAAATTTCAACTTTTATCTTGAAGTCAAACCAATTGAGTAATTGCTCATACTCAAAACAATTTCTTAAATTAACTGAGATTAATCCAACTTAATCTTTACAATGGAAACTTGCTATGCCTAGCATGCTATTATTACCTCAAATTAGCAATTAAATCTCCAAAATAAATACTAGGCATGCTTAATCAATAAATAAATTATACTTAACTAACTAGGCATGCAAATCCTAAAACTAAAACCTAAAAATAAAGAAACACAGGCCTAAAAAAAAAGGGGCCAAAAAACACTTACCCAGTTGTAGACCTCCTTAGCTAAGACATTTGGACTCCTCCTCCTAGGGCTTGCTCTCCAAAAGAAAAACTTTTAGACTATGAGAATTTTCTACCCTTATTGGTATGCTTCTACTTGAGAGACTCCCAAAGAACCAAGAAGTGAGTAACTAATTTCACTTGGTTGTGCAAGTGAAAATGAGGGACAAGGGTCTCTATTTATAGGAACAAGAGGGTTGGAAGAAGTAGTAAGTTTTCAATGTTGAACAGAATGCACAAAAGGTGCAAAAATAACTTAAAAATACACAAAAATTCGAATTGGGTCAAAATAACTCGCCGGCAAACCCATTTACAGAGGGTAAAGGGATCCGGGCGACCCTTTTAAAGACATGCATATTAAATATATTTTTATTACGTGGCATAATACCCACCGTTTGATTTAGGGTGCATGATAAAACTAGAACCCATCTAAGGCTATTCCAAAACCCCCCATTAAAGCCTTTTCTCATTTCAATCACTCTCCTCTCTTAGTCTCTCTCTATGCAATCCCAAATTCCCATCCACCACCATCATCTCTAATGGCTACTGCAATCCCCACCACCACCATCTCTGATGCCCACCACCACAAACTCACCACCACCTCCCTTTCTCCCTCTCTCTATCTTGCTATCCATTTATCTCCCTTTGTCTCACCAACGTCGCCTTTCTCCCTCTGTTTCATCACTATTGCCTCCCTGTATCAATCTCCGATGATGAAGATGAAGTGATATTCTCAATTAGAGACAAGGTAAACTCTAAGTTTTGTGGGTCATCTCTATTTCTTTGAGTTGTGCTTTAATATCTTTGATTTGGTGAACTTGGTTGAAGAAGGAGTGTGATTGTGATGCTCTAGCGTGGGTGTGCTGCTAGGTTGCCTTCTTTTTAATTAGTTTAATTTTATTATTTTATATAGGGAATGTTGAAAGTTTTCAAAATATAAAGTAGGCCACCAACGATTAGCTGTATGGTTGAAAACCAGTTTGTGCCTTTTGGCTTGAAGCAATGTATCCTTTGGTGATTTAAACTTCTGAAACTTTTGAGAAAGGTTGTAATCACTTCAATTATCAATATATGGCCTTAGAATCACAATCTTTCATGGAAAGATATAATTCTTTTGAAGAGGTACCTCTTGTTTAAAAGGTATAACCCATTTGAATTAATTCAAATGAATGGTTGCCATATCAATTCATAAAGGGTACTTGATGCTCTATAAATAGAGGGATTTTCTGCAAAGAAAAGAGAAAAAAATCTAACATTCTTATCCTCCATCATTTTACTGCAAACTATAGAATTAAAAACTAATTTCGGCAGTTTTAGTTCTTAATTAATCTTGAGTCTTTCTTATTTATCTCTCAAGGTGTTTGGTTTGTTTTTGGTTGTGCAAGACATCAACAAACACATAGTATTTTTCACTAGGCTTCATTGATTCCACAAGGCTTATTTGCATATCCCTTTTGCACACTGACTGTGGGGGCAAATAAAGTCTGAAAGAAAGCAAATTTATTCGCGCCTTGAAGCAAGTTTCTTTCATTCCTTTTTTCTCGGCAGCCACAACTAACAAGATTTCCAACAATTTTCAGACTTTATTTTTTGCTGTGGCTATGTCATCCATAAAGGATTTTACTTCTAGTTTCGTGAAGCTTGATCGTTTTGATGGAGGGAATTTTAGGCGATGGCAAAAGAAGTTGCACTTTCTTCTTACAAGTCTGAAGGTGGTGTATGTACTCAGTACTCCAAGGCCAACGGAAGATGAAGCAGAGTCACTTGCTACCAATCGAGAACGTGTTAAGTGGGATCAAGATGATTACATTTTCAAGGGGCACATTTGCAATGCCATGACTAATGCCTTGTTCGACATCTACCATGAGATGAAGACTTCTAAAGAGATATGGGATGCACTTGAGGCTACGTATATGATTGAAGATGCCACAAGTAAGAAGTTTCTTGTTTCTAAGTTTTTTAATTATAACATGACAGATGATAGAAATGTTATTGAACAATTCTATGAGATTATACATATGCATAACCAACTTTCTTAATACAAAATGTTTATGGATGAGTTAATCATTTTTTTTCTATCATGGAGAAACTACCATCTTCATGGAAGGAATACAAGAAGAACCTCAAACACAAGAAAGAGGATCTCACCATAGAACAATTGGGACAACACCTTCGGATTGACGAGTGTAGAGTCCGGGAGAAAGCTGATGATGTTTCCTCATTGAAAGTCCATATGGTTGATGACGGACCTAAGGAATCAAATCAAGAAAACAAAAAGAGGAAGGGAAATTTTTCCAACAAAGACCACCAAAATCTAAAGAAAAAGAAAGTAAGTTGTTTCCATTGTGGTAAACCAGGCCATTTCAAGAGGGATTGTTGTCAATTCAAGAAACAACAAGAGTCAAACTCTAAAGACAAGTTTGTTGCCATGATTTCTGAAATCAATGTGATGGAAGACAATGATGCTTGGTGGGTCGATTCTGGGGCAACCAAGCATGTGTGCAAAGACAAGAACCTATTCAAGAATTATGTGCCTAATGAGGAAGTCGATGTTCTCTACATGGGAAATGCTTCTACTAATTCTGTTAAGGGAAAAGGCACAATTGAATTAGAATTCACATCTGGAAAGGTGCTTACTCTCAATGATGTTTATCATGTTCCTGATGTTAGAAAGAATCTGATTTCTGGAAGTCTTCTCAACAAGTTTGGGTTTAAGTTGGTATTTTAGTCAGATAAATTTATCTTGACTAAGGGAAGGATTTTTGTTGGAAAAGGTTATATGTATAATGGAATGTTCAAACTCAATCTCAATAAAACTTCTATTGTTTCTGTTTACTTGCTCAATTCTTTATCCTTATGGCATAATAGACTAGGTCATATTAATAAAAAGAGAATGACATGTCTAATCTAGATTTAATTCCTAAGCATGTGGATGATTTGCATAATAAATGTATAACATGCTTGCAAACAAAAATCACTAGGAAACCTTTTCCCAAAAAGATAGAAAGGAATTCCTCTTTACTTCAACTAATTCATAGTGATGTATGTGATTTACATAGTACACCTACTAGAGGAGGAAAGAAATATTTTGTGACTTTTATAGATGATTTTAGTAGGTTATGCTATGTTTACCTTATGCATGCTAAAAGTGAAGTTCTTGATAAATTTTAAATTTACAAGAATGAAGTGGAAAACCTTTGTGAAACAAAAATCAAGTGTCTTAGGTCTGATAGAGGTGGAAAATATCATTTTCCATCTTACTGTGAATCGGTTGGTATTGTGCATGAAGCTTTTATTGCTTATACACCACAACAAAATGGTGTGTCGGAAAGGAAAAATAGGACACTTGTTGAAATGGTTAATGCTATGCTTCTAAACTCTAATCTTAGTAAAGGTTATTGGGGAGAAGCAGTACTCACTGCATGCCATATTCTGAATAGAGTTCCTACCAAAAATCAAAATGTTACACCTTATGAACTATGGTTCAAGAGAAAACCAAATCTAAGTTATCTTAGAGTTTGGGGGTGTAGGGCTATTGTAAGGTTACCGAAACCCAAGATAAAGAAGTTGGGACCAAAGGCAATAAAGTGCCTATTTTTGGGATATGCAGAACATAGCAAAGGCTATCGGTTTCTTGTCATAGAACCTAATGATTCTATAGGGGTTAATACGGTGATTGAATCTAGAGATGCAGAATTTTGTGAAAATAAATTCAATAGAACTAAAGAATTGGTGGAGGTTCCACCAAGAAATTAGGACAATGTACCAATCATGTCCGAACCACCAAGTGATGATGAAGAATTTGTTGAAACAAATGAACCTAGGAGAAGCAAAAGAAGAAGGATTCAAAAATCTTTTGGACTGGATTTCATAGTATACTCTCATAGTAAACAAACTATGATTACTTCAAGTATAGAGTCATATCCTCCAACCTTTGAGGAAGCAATGAAATCTCAAAATGCAGCTTTTTGGAAAGAAGCAATTAATGATGAGATTGACTCAATCATGGGTCACCAAACTTGGAAATTGGTTGACTTACCCCTTGGTTCTAAACCTATAGGGTGTAAATGGATTTTCAAGAAGAAAATGAAAGTTGATGGAACAATTGACAAGTTCAAGGCAAGATTAGTTGCCAAAGGCTTCACACAAAAGGAAGGCATAGATTACTTTGATACATATGCTCTAGTTGCAAAAACTTCAACTATAAGGGTTCTCATTGCCTTCGTATCTATTTACAAGTTTGAAATTCACCAAATGGATGTTAAAATTTTATTCTTAAATGGTGAATTAGATGAAGAGATTTACATGAACCAGCTAGAGGGTTATGTCATGGCTGGACAAGAACATAAGGTGTGTAAGTTGGTTAAATCGTTATATGGTTTAAAATAAGCACCTAAGCAATGGCATGAGAGGTTTGATAAGGTGATTGTATCCAATGGTTTTAGAATACATGAATCAGACAATGTGTTTATAACAAGTTCCAAAAAGATAGAGGAGTAATTATTTGCTTATATGTTGATGACATGTTGATCTTTGGAACTGACATGGATTGCATAAACACAACAAAGAATTTCTTGTCATCTAGTTTTGATATGAAGGACATAGGAAATGACGATGTAATTCTTGGCATGAGAATCAAAAGGCGTAATGATGGGTTGATGTTAACACAATCTCATTACATTGAAAAGATACTTAAGAGATTCAATTTCTTTGATTCAAATCCAGTTGCAACCCCTATGATCCAAATATCAAATTGTACCCTAATAAAGGAAGAGCTATAAATCAGTTCCAAAGTTATTGGATGCTTAATGTATGCCATGACTTGCACTAGGCCAAATACAGCATTTTCTGTAAGTAAACTTAGTAGGTTTACTTGTTGCCCTAGTCAATTACATTGGAATGTAATCAATAGAATTTTGAAGTATCTAAAAGGTACTTTAGACTATGGAATTTGGTACAGCAGATATCAAAAAGTTTTGGAAGGATATATAGATGCCAATTGGATAAATAATTTTAAAGATCATAAATCCACAAGTGGTTGGATTTTCTATAGACCTCGTACTTTCCAAGGTTGTTTGAAAAGTGTTTTAAAAGATTTTGGGATTTTATTTGGCAAGTAAAGCATTTTGGGCGTTTTTCCAATTTTAAGTATGATTTTAAACTTGGGGCCAAAGTTGACTTTTTGTTTGGGTAAAGTTTTGGTTTTGACTTTGGATTCGTTGGAAAGGTCTCATTCTCACATGTTCGTAGACACGAAGCACGCATGAAACAGAGCTATAATTTGGAAGTTACGGACGTGTGAAAAGAGAGGCAAACTTGTAATTTTGAAAAGTTATTTTTTTAAAAGGCACAAAAGATAGTTTATTCCTCAATTTCTCTCTCCTCTCTCCCGCACACTCTCTCTCTCGCGACTCTCCCTCCAGCCGCGCCTTCCACCGGCGCGTGAGGGCGTGTCCAACGGTGGCTGAGGCCAGGCTTCGGCTTGCTGTGCTTGTGCCTCCATCCTCTTCCTCCCCTTGGCCACCGTTCAGCCCAGAAACGCCCAGACAAAGAAGTCTGGCACGCGCGGTGAGAGTCGCTGGCGGCGATCTCTTTTTTTCGGCTACTCTAGGAGGTGGGAACCGTCGGGAAAGCTTCTCCAAGCACCGGCCATCTTGTCCCAGCCCTCCTCCTTGCCAATTGTCGCTCCCACGTGAAGCAAGGAGCTTGGAAAGCTCAGCCTTGCAGCAAGCTTCCTCCGCCATTTCCAGCTGTTTCCAGCCAGGTTTAGCTTGGGTTTTTAGTGGGTTTTCACCCTTTTTCCTTGGGCTTCCTTTCCCTTAAGGTTTGCTCTTCAATTTTGTGTAATTTCAGAATTTCAATTCTAGAGCTTTATGCCCATTTCGGGATTTTCTTAATTCGAGCCAATTTGAGTTGTTTTTCTTGCAATTGGAGGGTCTAACGTGCTTTTGGACTTGGTTGGGACTGGTTTTGGTGATTTTCAGGTTACCCAGCACCTCTGTCACTGCTGCCACCGTCAGAACCACCATTTATGGCGGCAGG
The DNA here is from genome assembly GCA_003254885.1 of Purshia tridentata. NCBI lineage: Eukaryota > Viridiplantae > Streptophyta > Magnoliopsida > Rosales > Rosaceae > Purshia > Purshia tridentata. The sequence continues at coordinate 12,424 of QANT01005022.1, forward strand.
TTGATTTCTTTTCGGCCTTTTTTGACCTTTATTGGACCTCAAGAGCTCAATCCCTTGTCCCGGTGAGTTTTTGGGTAGTTTTTGTGTGTTTTCCGAGGTCGCAGCCATTGTATGTGGTGGTTCCCGCCCGTTTCAGTAATTGCCGGCTTGTTTGTGAACCCTGCTGTTTTGTTGAACTGTTTGGTCTTCATAAGTACTCTTGGCTCAGGAATTTGTATTTCCAATGTCGTTGTGCTGCCGGATTTTAGAATCCGAGCAAAGGAGCCACAAAGGGCAGTTCGGTCTTTTCCCGTGGTCACTATGAGTGAAATTAGTTTCAGTTTTGTGAGTGAATTTAAGTTCAGCTAATTTTCAGTTCAGTTACTTACTTGCTTTGTGTGTGTTTGTTTGCTGGTTGCTAGTTAAGTGGGTACAAACTAGGATTGGGAATCTTGGAGGGTTTAAGGTTGTTTTGGGAATTGAGGTTTAAGTTGGTACTTGAAGGTTGTTGAGGATTAGTGAGTTCCAGTTGGTGAATTTAGTTAGATTCCAAGTAAGGATCTTGAGGACCTTTTCGAGGTGATTTTTCAGTTTAAGGAATTTCATTAGTTAAGGTTGGAGACGTTTAAGGTGGTTTTTAGAATACGGTGATAAGTACCCAGTTTCTAGATAAGTTCCCTGAGGTCTTTGGGACCTATTGTGACACACACTAGGCTTTGGGCCGTGTGTTGCGGTGCCTCGCCCTTTAGGGGCAGCTCTGCTTGCACGTATGACCAGTTATTTGCCCTGCCTGTACGATGTAGAATTCAGTACAGGTGTATGGCCAGTTAGTTTTGCCCTGCCTATATGATGCAGAATTCCGTACAAGTGTATGGCCAGTTAGATCCACCTTGCTCGTACGATGCAGCATTTCGCGCGAGTGCACGACCAATTTCTCTTGGGTACTTATGTTGAGGTTTGAGGGTTAGTAAGGATTAGTGATTTACCAGAGGTGGGAACCGTTGGTTTTAGTTAGTGGAGAATTGGTTGGTGATTTGGTGAATTTTACGATTGGATGTTTTAAGTTGGTTCTGTGATTTGATTTATTTTACTAATCTTCTAATTTGAGGTTTACAGTTAGTTTCACTCTTACGAGCTCTAGTGAGCTTATCCGGTTTATGTTTAAACCTAGTGCACTTTTGGTTGGGTGCAGGGTTTGTTTTGTAGGTTAAGCAGGCTGAGGAGGCAGTGAAGAGAAGACGAGGCAGTGGGACCACCAGTGTTTTGGAAACTTGGTTTTACATTTTAGTTTTACGTATAAATGTTTTTGTAAATTACAGTTGATTTAAATAAATTATTTTATATTCATGGCTCACAGTTTCGAAAAAGGGCTCACAGTTTCAGTTTTCAGTCGTTTTTCACTTGCCCAAGGGTCGGGACGTAACATTTTCACACTTGGTGGAAGGGCCATCTCATGGGGCTCAAAGAAACAAATATGCATTTCGAACTCCACTATGGCGGCCGAGTTTGTAGCTTTGGCTTCTTGTAGTAAAGAAGCAGAATGGTTAAGAAATATATTAATAGAGATTCTAGTTTGGTCTAAACCAATGCCTCCTATCTCTATTCATTGTGATAGTCAAGCAACCCTGTCAAAAGCTTATTGCCAAATTTACAATGGTAAATCATGGCACATTGGCCTAAGGCATAGCTATGTGAGGCAATTGATTGATGATGGAGTTATATCCATAAATTATGTAAGATCATGTCAAAATTTGGCAGATCCATTAACAAAAGGACTTGCAAGGGATATGGTGTCTAAGACATCAAAAGGGATGGGGTTAAAGTCCACTTCTATTTGATTACCAATGATAGAAACTCAACTCAACAATTGAAACATCAAGTCCTTGAGTTCAATGAGCAAAGTAAATCATATGTTGTAATCGCAAGTACTATGTGTTGTCATATTAAATGAAAACACCTTTTCACTTATTTTCCATCCAAGGTAAAAGTGCTTGCTACCTATAATGAATGAAAAAGGATGAGTTATGGCTCTTAATAGATATGATTGAAAGTAGTTAAGTTACAAGGGTACTACATATCTACCTATATGAATGTAGAAGGTGGTGCCGCTTTCTATGTGACTAGGACTTGTCACTAAAGCATTCATGAAAGTGAATATAGACACAAGGCCAATCCACGTGTTGATTTTTGGAAACACACAAAAGGGGTTTAAAATGTTTTGTGTGAGATATATCCAATTAGTCATATAAGATCGAAAGTCGCAAGTGCTACTTATCCATCTTGATTAACTTTGATGTATTTTCACTAAGTTAAAGTTCAAGTCCAAAAGACACTTTAATTTATGCACAATGTTTTCAAGAAGTTTATGCTCAAGTAAGTTTTATAAAAGAATTTTAATTTTTCAGAGTCAAAATTATGTTTATAGCATTTTGTATTTTGAAAATGGTGCAGGATTGTTGAATGTTTTCAAAATATAAAGCAGGCCACTAACGGTTGGCTGTATGGTTGAAACCCTGAAGCAATGTATCCTTTGGTAATTTAAACTTCTGAAACTTTTGGGAAAGATTGTAATCACTTTAGTTATCAATATATGGCCTTGGAGTCACAATCTTTCATGGAAAGATATGATTCTTTTGAAGAGGTACCTCTTGTTTAAAAGGTATAACTCATTTGAATTAATTCAAATGAATGGTTGCCATACCAATTCATAAAGTGTACTTGATGCTCTATAAATAGAGGGATTTTCTGAAAATAAAAGAGAAAAAAATCTAACATTCTTATCCTCCATCATTTTATTGCAAACTATAGAATTAAGAACTAATTTCTGCAATTTTAGTTCGTAATTAATCTTGAGCCTTTCTTGTTTATCTCTCAGGGTGTTTGGTTTGTGTTTGGTTATGCAAGACATCAACAAACGCATAGTATTTTTCACTAGGCTTCATTATATCCACAAGGCTTATTTGCATATCCCTTTTGCACATTGATTGTGGGGGCAAATAAAGTCTGAAAGAAAGCGAATTTATTCGTGCCTTGAAGCAAGTTTCTTTCATCCTTTTTTTTGGCAGCCACAACTCACAAGATTTCCAACAAGGAAGATATGCAGTTTTGTCTCTGCTTAATTTCTTTATATGATTGTAATGTGATTTGGTTGTTATTGTTGTTGTTGTTGGTGATGATGATGATGATGATGATGATGATATATGAATGCATTTTGTTGGTGATCACCATGATGGTTGTTGTTGTTGTTGGGGGTCATGTTGTCTCACTACCCTACCTCTAAATCTAAATCTGACTTTCACCGACCTCCAACTAGTGAGAAAATAAGGAGGATTAAATACAACCATTATTCCTTTAAAAATTATATCACTAAGTTGTATGACTTTAGAAATTTAAATGTAACCCCCTTAAAGTTTTGATTTAGAAAGATATATTCCCGGATTCATAACATAAGTATACAAGAGCAACTTTGAACATGACAAAGATCTAGTATTTGTGTAAGCACAAAAAACATACACAACACCTATTTCATCAAGAAGAAAAATAACACACAACGTATACTACTCACATTACAGCAATATGTAGCTCACATATTTATATTGCTCACATACTTTTATTTTAGGATGTACACTTACTAAAATGAAACAAATTAACTAGAATTAAATATGTGATCCCTAGTAAGGGACACGTGAATTGTAATTACCGGCCAGCATCATCAGGCTTTAATAACTGGGCCTGAGTTTGCATGCTTCTGTCGTACTCAAGGGTACCAGTTGGAATGCTACTCGAACCACCAGCATCAACTTCACCACCTTTCACATCCATAACATAAGCACTGAAATTAGGTGACCCATGCAAGTTGTCAGTCTCTTTGGGAGATCGTTTATAGTTAGCCATATCTTCAATCAAAGTCTCGAGCTTCATGGATACTACTTTCATGGAAGGTCTTTCCGTCCCTTTTAACCTCAAACAACTTTTTGTAAGATCAGCCAGTTTTTGGACCAACTCAAAGTTCCCCTCCTTGACAATTTCAGCATCAAGAATTTGACCCAAACGACCCTCATCCACCGAACAAACAAAAAAGTTTGCTAGGTTTCTCTCTGCCTCAGGTTTTGCAAAAGACAGTGCATGTATGCTTGTTAGTAGCTCTGCTAGCACAACTCCAAAGCTATAGACATCACTCTTTTCCGTTAGAGTGTTTGACTGAAGATATTCAGGGTCTAAGTATCCGAGTGTCCCTTGCACCAAAGTTGAAAGTTGATCTTGATCTTCAGGAACCAATCGTGAAGCTCCAAAGTCAGAAACTTTGGCCGTGTAATCCTTCTCTAATAGTATGTTTGTTGCTTTCACATCTCGGTGTATGATTTGCAAGGTAGTAGAGTAGTGTAAGTATGCTAATGCATCTGCAGTACCTGCTACTATATTCAACCTTTTCTCAAATGAGAGTGGTGGCCGTGGTCCATCTTTGCCCTGTTTTTTATGAATGTGATCATGAAGAGTGCCATTGCTTACGTACTCGTAAATCAATATAGGAGATGGAGTCTCCAAACAACAACCCAAGAGCCTCACCACATTTCTATGGTTGATTTCAGAAAGAACAATCACCTCATTAACAAACTGATTACTTTGGGCTGGGGGGGCATTAACTTTGGACTTCTTTATGGCAACTTCTGTTCCATCTGACAGTTGTCCTTTGTAAACTGTTCCATAAGCTCCTTCGCCAATTTTTTCATTGTAATTGTTTGTGGCCTTCTTAACTTCTTCTGCAGTAAAGATTCTGGGTTTGGTCGCAACAGTTCCATTGTAACTAGCTAGATGTTGTTTTAAATATAAGCCACCATTTTGTTTAAAGTACATGTCTTTGAGTCTCATGAACTTTCTTCTCTTCATTCCGCGATATATCCAAAAAATTACAATTAGTAAAACAAAGAGGCCCGAGAGGACACCTACACAGAATGAAATCATAACCAAATTTGATGAGAATAGATTAATTATTTATGCAATTCTATATAAAATCTTGGGGTTGGGTGTCAGCAGTAAATTAGTCTAAAAGAGAAACATATCTTGGCTTTGTTATCTAATGTTATCTTTTTGAGCTTCAACTTAAGGTTTGAAAGTGATATATACAGGCAATATAAATGACTATATGTATTTGAATAAATTTGTTCATTCACACTTACCTTTCTTAATGATAGTTAATGTTACTTGCAATGCATTATTTTCGGTATTCTGTTTTAAGAATAGGAAATCAGACTGTCATATACCATTTGATAAGATGTAATTTTCACTAGACTTGAGTATTAGATTGGCTATAACAAAAACTTCCACTTTGGTCCATATACTTTAACGAAACTTCTTTTTTGGTATCATTCTTTCGATTTTGACAATTCAATCTCTACCATCTACAATTGCTATCCAGTTTCTCAATTTTAAAAATAAAAAAAAATAGTAAAATGAATTAAAAAAATTTTTATTTATATGTTTTAACTTTTAAAATTGTTATATTTTATTTTTTTCAGAAATTATTAATTATGAAATGTCTAAAATACTTCTTCATATGCTATGCACGTTACATTCGAGTCTAAAAAATAAATAGATTTAACAATTTAGACTTACTTGCAAAATTGTCAAAATTGTCAAAATTTAAGCTTAATGAAAGTACATGACCAAAATTGTCAAAATTTAAAAAACAGGGACCAAAGTGAAAGTTTTGTTAAATTACATGGACCAAAAATTAATATAGGTATAACTATATTGTTAAAGTTTTGTCAATGGGTGCATAACTATATATTCAAAACAAATTTAGGTTAGGGATAACCTAGTTGGATGAGCCGTAGAATTTATCCCATACACCCAAGTTTGATACCTCTCCTCCCGAATAAAATAAAATTTAACTATAATCATAATAGTTGCTAATTAATATGTAAATAATGCATACCCAATAAAATAATAAGCAGATGATGACTGTCGATGCACCTCTGTCCACTATCCTTGGTGTAAAATTTGTTTTCTTTGTAACCTTTGTTGCAACTACAAGAATAATATCCAGGTCTATTGTGGCAGGTCGACCCGGTACCGCAGGGGTTTTTATTGCACTCATCAACATCTGAAAAGAAAGGAAAAGTACATATTATGAGGTGAAATCTGAATTTTGAGCTTTCCCAGATGCAACTACTTACTTAAGGCTTACCCATTTAAACTAGTATTAAAAGTGTGTGTTTGAATAAAGAATATGGATCATCACCTTGGCAACCTTCTGGGAGATATGGGTTTCCTTGGTAACCTTGCAAGCACTGGCAAATGTAACCATTCCGATTGTGGTGTTTGACACACTCGCTTTTTCCTTTGCATGCATAATCCTCCCTCTTTTTAGCTACATCACATGTGAGATTATCCCCAATTGCCCAATCAAGAATCATTGGGAGTTTCTCTATGTTCTTCAGTTGTTCCAAGCTTTCAGAAGAGAAGCTGAAGGAGCCGTTTCGAACAACGAAGGCGTAGCTGCAGGGGTTAAACTCCCATAAACCCTCCTCCCTATGATTGTTGAAGCTATCCACTTCCACAGTTTGATTTTTAAGTCCACTGGGGATGGGAATTTGGCAACACCCAATGCCAGAGCAAGAGGACACGTTAACGCCTTTAAGGTTCTTACAATAGGATAAGCACCCAGTAATATACATTTCCTTGTATGCTCGGAAGCCTTTGAAAAATGCATAAATGTCACAGCCAACTCCCATGAATACATTTTTGGTGTTTGAGATGATGAAAGGAGGCCAAACCGAAGCAGTGATAGAAATGGTTTGCTCACCCTGCTTGTTATAACAATCTCGGGCTACGAACTGCTCTATTTGCAAGTCACCGTCGGGCAGGGATATGTTGGTAATTTCGACATCACTATCCCCCCAGAATGCTGTTGGGGGGTCATTGGATTTGTTACAAGTGACAACAAATCCTTTATGTGTCTGTGGCAAGTAACAACCATCACCTATGCCAAATGGGTATGGAATTGTGAGATTACCACACTTGGTTATGCAGTCAGACTTGATGGCCAATTGTTTAGGCAGGAGCTCTTGAGCTGCTGCTAACATTAGCAAAGAGAGTTGTGTGATAAGCATAAGTTTCCTCCCATGTAAGGCCATGAAAGTAACCACTTCTTTTCTTTCTGTTTTGTATTGGCCAAGTTTTATGAGTAAAGTGGTAAGCAAGCCTGGCCTTATTTGTAGGCATATGGAAGTAATTTATCGATATGGAACAATAATGGAAGGGAGAGGCATATTGAATTATTGATCAACTAGATTCATTTGAGGGAAAATTTCTTCCTCATCTTTTACTCGATCACTTTTCTATTAATATCATTTTCTCAGTCCACGTTTGTCACGATGCTGGGTCACTTCACTAACATCAATCATCACCAAAAGCCAAAAAAAGTAACTACTTTTGAATTAAAAGCATTATGATAATTGATAACATGCTACTTTCAATATTCCAAGACCCTTTTTTATTTTACTTTTCTTTCTATCTAAGCTGTTGTGGATTACAGATAGGATGATATGATGACGTCAGCAAATTGAAGTTTTGCTGAGCTAACCTATTGCGACTATTTGGAAAGAAATCCCACCCATGCATGACTATAAATTTTGGGGTCAACATCAAATTTATAGTCAACATCGACTAGTAATTTTTTCTCACTAGATTGAAATGCTGTTAAAATGTAAATCAGACCACTGCTTAAATAGGATTATATTTTAAAATGAATTCTTAATTCTCAATTTAATAACATAGCATATCTGATATCTTACAAGAAATGATTTAGTTAATGTATTGTTTACCTCTTAAATTAATTGTTGTTTCATAAGAGTATGAGGGTTGGACCATGGGCAAACCCGTGACTCATCAAACTATCACATAGTTTCTGAGACTCACTGCCAGCTCGCAACTAACACTTAGGTCAAATCGGAACACATTGAAAAAATATATATCTTGGAATTGAAACCCATATAATCTGTTTATAATGAGTCATTTTTATGATTCTAATCTCTTTTGTGGGAGAAGACCTCTATGAGTTGAATCTCCCATAGTTGATAAAAAATAATTATACGTAACAATTAATTAAAAATAGAATGTTTCTGTTTCCACCTCTCTGTCTTAATTTTTCACTAATATTTTAATAAAAAATAATAGCAAATTTATCCTTTTGTAAAATGACTTTTAAAGACTTGACTTAAAAAAAAGGGAAATAAATCTATTTTATCCAACCCTCCCTACTCAAACACCTTCTTACAACCACTTAAACTCCATAAACCCTAAAATAATTTCTTTTCTTTTTCTCATTATCATTATTTCAAACACTACTATAAAACTAAATCATTGTTAACATTACTAAACGTTATAAAGAATTTGGAATTGAGGTTATCAAATTGATGAGGAATATGTGGAATTCCATACAAATTTTATAGTTTAGTTAAGTGATTTTCAATCTCACGCTAGAGGCAGAGCATATCATGCTCTAATATTCTCTTTCACATGCCATTTTCATTCACATCCACCCCCATTACCTCTTTCTCCAATTTTTTTTTTTTTTTTTTTTTTTTTTTTTTTTTNTTTTGCCATGGTTTCAGAAGTTGTTGGTGACCATATAGGTCTTGATGTGGTCCATGTTCCCCTTTTCTTTTATATTTGTCAAAGAATCATACACATGCTAGAGTCCAATAGTAAAATCATTCTCTTGATACTAATATTTAATTAGCCATGTCAACATTTTGAGGTACACTTTGTAGAACATGAGATATTTAATGATGTCTTATATATATAATTGGAGTGGTTTCCATATATGTTAAACATTTTCTTCTGACTAGATTATGGCAGTCAAAGACATGAGCATACAACAAATTACCCATTTTTTGTTGGTAGTGTAAGAACATGTCGGAAATTCAAAATCACTGCTTATGCAAATTGAGGCAGCTGCTGCTTTTGAGCTGCTGCTAACATTAGCAAAGAGAGTTGTGTGATGAGCATAAGTTTTCACCCATGTAAGGCCATGAAAGTAACCACTTCTTTTCTTTCTATTTTGTATTGGCCAAGTTTTATGAGTAAAGCGGTAGCAACTGGCATGCAAGCCTGGCCTTATTTGTAGGCATACAGGGCCGGCCCTGAAGGGGTGCACGGGGTG
>QANT01005023.1:0-35935 GCA_003254885.1 Purshia tridentata
CACATCTTAACTGTGACTGTCTACAATTTAGTTGTACATGTCTTAGTAAGTTGAAAAAGACAACTCCCACCACTATACTAAGTATTATTTTGAATAAAAGTATTGATTTGACCTCTATTTATACTATATTGTAATACAATTTCTTATAAAAAGTTTTCAATTCAGTCACAACCTAATTGTGACTGTATTACATTTTAGCTGTGACTGTCATTCAGTAACAACTGAATTTGAAGTTGAGTGTCGTACAGTCACAACTAAAATTAAAGTTGAGACTATATTAACTAATTTATAAGATAATAAAAAAGTATCAAGGACAATTTTATCAAAACTTTATAAATTTTATCTAAGACCCATCATATGTGGACCAAAGAACAATAGAAGGGCAAATTTGTCAAACAAATATAGCCTAAAACAAATGAGTTGTAAATTTGTGACGTATTCTAAAAATCAAGTTCATTAGTTAGTAGCCAAACCTAAAAATTATGAGCAAAACTGATTTTATAAAAAATATTGAAACTTAATATTTAATCCTAAATTCTAATTAGCATTTGGTACGGTAGAGGCACTCAATCTCTCTCCTTTTTTTGAAATTAAAATTGTTATTTGGGGCCGTAAATATAATTTACAAAGAGTGATTTTACTCATTATTGTTAATTGTCGTCTATAATAATAATCTCTTTTAATCATATAAAAAAAAACATTTTCATTTTTGATATCTTAAATTCTAATATGTATGGATTTTTTTTCTTTTTTTGATATCTTAAATTCTAATTTTGTTGTCCCGTGAATAGGCTTAATTATCCATATAAGCCTCGTGTTTGATGCACATTGTTTTAATTGTCTTAGAAAAGGCTTTTTTATCACCAATTAGTCAATTACTCTTAACTTTTGCCTCGACTATAAACATGGGCCGCAGTCTTTCAATTCGATCAATATTATCCCAAACATTTACTTTAAATTTTATAAAAAATGATCATGTGCATTGTATTAACAAAATTATAAATCGCGGCTTTTAATAAATTTATTAGTCTTATTTTATCCGACATTTCCACAAAACAAAGAAGATGATCGGACGTCCAAAATTCGCGACCACTATCTGACGGTCCAGATGAGTAGCCTGCCAACCAACCTATACAAAATTGAGTACTCTCTCTCATTCCACCAGTTTTAAAGTTTGCTTCCACTGCATGTGCGATCATGGCCTCACACTTCTCCGCTGTTGCTCTCTTCTTCTTCCTCCTGAATTTGCATTTACTTCAAGGTAAAACTGTAAATTTTCCCTCCATTTTTTTTCCTTTCCTGAAATTACATGAATATTTTATTAAATTTCACTCCAATCGTCTTCCATGTATTTCCAGTCTTCGCTGACGTGGTTCTGGAAGACGGGTACACCGTCACCACAGTGATCGACGGCAACAAACTTGACATTAACCCCTACAAGGTGCTCCCTCGTCCTGGATCGTCCGATCTTCTCGTCCTCGATGCTTCTGGTAGTGCCTTCTACACAGTAACACTCCCCACATCCGAATCCCAAGGTACCTAACACTAATCATCTACTTTCGAACCGCATTATAGTTTCGACGACGAGTCGTAGATACTGAAAAGTTAAGTTGAAATGGCAGAGAGTGTGATCAAACGGTTCTCCGGAAACGGCGTCGACGGGTATTCGGACGGGGAATCGGGTACGGCCCGGTTCAAGAGGGCCCGGAGTTTCGCCGTGGATCTGAAAGGAAACGTCTTTGTTGCCGATAAGGGCAACAACGTCATACGAAAAATAAACGCCTCAGGTCGGTCCCAATCCCATTCTCGAATTTCCTTATTGGGTTTCAAAGAGCGGGGCTAATTCGTAAATACCCAACTTTGAGCCCTTTGTTATGCTGCATTGCATTTGCATCCATAGGTGTGAGCACGATTGCCGGAGGGTACTCACAGAAGCCTGGGCGTGAGGACGGCCCTGCCCAAAACGCAACGTTTTCGTCGGATATTGAGCTGGTTTTTGCTCCCGGTATGTGCGCGCTTCTCGTCTCGGATCACGGGAATAAGCTGGTCCGTCTGATTAATCTCAAACCGGAGGACTGTGCCCGGAGTTCTCCTTGGGGTGAGCTTTCCTGAAATTACATTAATTCATTTCTGAAATGTGGTTATGATATATAATTTAAACTACATTATTATCATTTTGCAGCATTTGGAGCAGTTTCGGTTTGGGTTTGGATTCTGGGTCTCGGATTTTCATGCTTTTTTGGAATTGTTGTTGGATTTGTAATTCGGCCTTATATCATCCATAATGTAAGTATTTGCGTTCATTTAGCATGGTTTGAATGCCAAGATCAAAACTTTAACGCAATGTGTCTTAACTGGACTTGGTAGACAGGAGGGCTGCAACCAGCTCGGCTTCAGCGTGACATGGAAGCGCTGCCAAATCAATTCGGAGAAGAAAGTACAGACTCTTTGCTTCGCCATCAGAAGCGTAGTTGCTAGCTCCGCCCCTGCTCTGTCTCTTTTGAAGCGGCTGTTTATGTTGTGCCTCTCTCAGCTTTCTCTTACATTTGGAATTAACTATGTGGAGTCCCGAGTTTCGCCCAAGGAGTCTGTACCTTTGGTTGATTTTTATTCTGATAACGGTAGTAGTTCTGAGATAACAAAGTCGTCCAAGTATATGGATCAGTTGAAGGATTTGGTGGGTTTAGATGGAAGCATGGAGTTATTTGGGGAGAGTAGCCGAATGCCGAAGAAAGAAGATGGTGAAGAAAGGAGCAGTGATGTGCTATCTGGTCGCCATGGAAGAATAGAGGGTATGTTAGAGAGTAATATTATGGGATTTGTTGAGGGAGCTAAAGAAACAACTCTAGTGGAGGGGGCTTTGGGAGTTTACACAGGTTTAGTCAAGAGGAGGTGAAATGAAAGCAATTGAAGAATGACAGTTCTCATGTATTATTATATCTATAACTTAAGTTACTTAACTTCACCAGTTGGGAGGCTTGTGAATATTTAAATCTATTTGTCTGTTATTACTCTTTGATGGCTAATGGCATGTTAGTGATTTGTGGATATATTCTGTGTCACCATTTGAGTCTCTTGTTTCTATCTTGAAATTTCAATGATCAGATTTTATCCAGTAATTGGGGAGTTGGGTCCTTCATGATTCTTGAATCATGAACAGGGTCATGATTTTCTTAAATTCTTTCACCAATGTGACAATGTCAATGGAAATGTTCTTCTAGGCTGTTCCACTTCTCTCTTTTTATTATTATTAGTTTTTTTTTAACGTTCACAACTAGCAAGGAAGCAATATTAATTTATAAAGCCTCCCAATTTACTATCATGATGATTAATTTAGAAAGAGCAAACAAGTTGCCAAAGAGGCACCAGGAATATGGTATTCTTGAACTCAATTAAAAGGTTAAAAACAATTCAGTGATGGATTCAAATAGTCTTAAATTAATGACTTTGAGGCTCATTTGTTTTGGGTATTAACTATTTAATTATCTCATTTTGATTGCCGGGGGAACACGGAAACTGATATAAAATTTGTATATTAATAAAGCATTAAATAAGACCACATTCTTTGATTAACAAAGCAATTATATCATAGGGCCAAAATTCTTAAACGAAGGCCTTTTAATATTTTGACCAGAAAGAGAGACCTCACATGGTTACCATAGCTGATCCACTGGAAACGCTGAACCCTCCACTTGGAAGGAATCGTTTGTTCATGCTAACCTATAACCTAAAATTTGAAGGATTTATATCAAACATCAAATAAGGTCAAAACTATGCATTTCTTTTAGGTATATGATCAATAGCCATGGGGATAACCCATATAATTGAATCGGGAGCTGAAACTGTGATGATGAAACATGGGATCTCCATAATCAACCGGCTTTATGACCACAGCTTCACCCTTCCCGTCCTGCTCCTGGAATGCCCCAAACACAATCTCAGTGGTTTTCTCGTGACTCTGCTCATAGAAAGTCTGTGGGGTGGATGAACGGTGGCGATGATAATGCTGCTGTTGTTTTTGCTGCTGCTGAAGATCATCCCATCCATTATAGAAAGCCCGACTTTGCCGAAGCTGATGCATGGTTTCAGCATCCTTGGCCATAAACGGGTAGGTTTTGCGTGGGGTGGGGGTTCGGGTTTCAATGGAAGGGGGCTCATCCCCATCTGGTATCACATAACTATCTTGCACAGGCCAAGAATTTGAATGCTTCTGTTGTTGCTGCTGCTGCTGCTGGCTTTGGTATTGATAGTTTTGATGTTTTTTCCTGAAACCAGGAAATATTGCTCCCAGAATTTCCATAAAAGATGCCCCGGTGTTGACTAAAAGCTTGGCAAGCGATCCAAAGAAGCCTTCTTCTTGCTTCTCCAGCTCATCTTCATTTGGAATCAAAGGTGGCCTGACAGATTTCAGAGGCTTCTGGTATGGACTTGGCGGCATGCTTGTCTTCATTGGGCCTTGATCCTTCAAAGTCACAAGACAAGATAAAGGATGTTTCATGCTGTCATAGAAGATACCAGAAATCTTGATCTATGATGTCAACTACTGTCATATTGAAGTTGTTATTTGTCACAGCGGTGGTACATAATGTTCAATCAAGGCAATTGTACAACCAGAAGTGACTCCAACAGAAAGCAAAATCATCTACCCTCTTGAAAAACAAATTTGCTTTCAAGTATCAAAATTATTTTACTACAATTATAAATGCAGAATTTTCTGGGATCTTTTCATATTTCCAAACACAATAAAAGGTGAAAGCAACATAAAGAGTTCCTACTAGAATGATAAGCACAAAACACATGCAAAGCGTACATCTATCCCACAAGGTGTAGATGCCAAGAAATTACGAGTAAATAGAAGGCAAAACTCACATTTTGGGAAGAGACAATTGTACCCACTCTACGTTGCAGCAATGCCAACATGTAACCAAAGAAGCCAGCCCCCACAAGCATCGCAATCCCTGCAATGATGAAAATCAGAACCTATGTATTTTGCAATTTTCACAAAATCCAAAAGAAAAGATCTGGGTAAAAAATTTACCTAGGGGAAAACCACTTCCATATTGATAAGCACAGTCATCAAAATGGAGTTGGATCTCCCTGATAGCTTGATTTCCTCTGTCTATGACAAGCAAGGAGCAGCTGCTTCCAATGTAAACCACATCAAAGTCATCAGAAAATTTTGCTTCTTCACTTGGTCCATCCACATGGCCTCCCCCACGGCCCATTTTCCCTCCTGCAATTGTTGTAACCCCTAACAGTAGAAATTTAAATGTCATCAACATTAAATATCTTGCTTCCAACTTATATAATGGTGGTGGTGGTGGTGGCGGCAGCGACAGGTACTGCTATAACAAACTGATATTTCAATTCTTGGGAAAACTAATATATATGTATATTTATATACTGTATGTATATGTATGTATACACACAAATACTGGGGATCCTATACAGACTAGTAAATAGTATGTGGTGAAAGGTTCAGAAAGAAACAACAGTGAAGAAGGAAACAAATCCACTGTGTAATGATACGCTGAAGACAATAAAAACAAATATAGCAATTACCAGTATCACTTATCTTCCTGATTGCCATATTCATTGTGTCTGCAATATAAATGTTTCCACTGTCATCAACTGTAAGCCCCTTTGGGTGGTTCATTCTTGCCTCTCTGAGCTTCCCATCAACATGCCCAGATAATCCTTCTGGGGATCCTGCAACCAACTTTGGTCTGCTGTCTGCAGTGTTCCCGTGAAATAGAGCAAAAATATTAGAGAGATATAGTTAAAGAGTTCAACGTATACAAATCAATAACATAAGAGTCGATTTTCATGAGGGGGACTCTTCAAATACGCATGAATTTCAGTAGAGCTTGTAGCATGGAGTAGACTAAAGATATCAACAACATATAGTACACATCCAAAAAATATCAAGCACTTTTTAGTTTATGGAAGTTGAGATCAATATAATGGCTGGATGTGGCATATTTTTGGATTCACATCACATTTTACTAGTACTATTGCACCTGGAAGTACAACCATGAATATTAAAGCCTTACAATTAAAGTAATATCTATTCTAGATTCATTTTGTGGATCCCATATTCCAAAACCCAGAAAAATAAAAGAAAATTTTCATTTGAACTATTTGTAAATGTTTGCCTATCAAGACAACTCGCTTCAAAGATATATTGAAATAAAATAAAACTCACAAAATTTTTGTGAAATCATGTACTAACTTGACCAAACAGCACATTGTGCAAATCATACTTCATAATGGAATATTCTACTTTCAAGGACAGCAATTTGAACACCATGTTTTATACATCGTCTGCAACCAATTTTAATTACATATAAGTTGATTGATGCAATATAAGATGAGAATAGCTTTATGATGGAACCAAGTGCAACCAGTTGCATAGATGATAGAATTAATCAATATTTCAAATCTGGTAAGAGGAAGCTGATTTTTATGAAAAAAATCAAGCCCATTAAACTTCTTGGACCTAAATGGTTAATAGAGGAATAACACTAAAACAGAAAACAAATTCAAAACAAGAATTTATAATTAAAAGAAATGCAAATTCAACCAAAACCAACCCTTACAGAAAACCCATTACCCACTTACATAGAGACAGAGAGGCAGAGATTCTATAAAGGTTATTATTAGCAGAGTCCAAAATCAGAAGCTCCCCACTGGGCAACACCTCAACAGAGTAAGGCTCAATACCAAGCTTGCTTCCATCAAACACTGTCTCTACAGTAAACCCACTCTCAAACTTCATCACCGGACGGCCGGAAATCGCTGCAGACATTAATTCCACAAACCTCACCGTTTAAGATTACAACAGCATAAACCCTCAAAAAATGAAATAAAAAATAAACAAAATGAGGGAAGCATCAGAGATCTAGACCTGTTTTGGTTGTTGCTCTGAGTGACCATAACCATTTCATGAAAACAGACGCAGCATTTGAGAAAACCCCACTGAAAATCTCTGAAAACCCAAAAAGGAAACCAGTTTGGAATGAAAACAAAGCAAATCAGATCATCATACAGAAGCTAAGCTCAGTCATAGAAATATATATTCAAGACTCACTCACTTGCTGGGGCATTAGTTGAAGCTGATGAGACGCCTCCAAAAAGGACCAAAACGGTGAGTCCCAGTACCAAGACACTCCGACCCATTACCTCGTTTCTCACAATGACCCCCAAAACAGCTCAGAAATGAGAGATACAAGCTATCAGCATTATGAAAAACCCTACGTCCTTTCTGGGTTTTGCAAGAATGGGCGTGATATGAGGTGGGAGATGCTCCTCCTCAAATGGGTATGACTATGGGGTTATGGGGGTTTTGAGCAAAACCAGTGTAGTGTGTGTGTGTGAAAAGACGAAAGAGAGAGAAAAAAGAGAAATAAAAAGCTAGCAGAAGAAGGGGGTCACTGGAACACTCATTCAGTGGCTCAGTGGGGACTGAGTTAGGGTGTGCGAAGTGTGAGACGGTGAGAGGGTGAGAGAGTGAGAAGGAATCATTGCTGTTATTTGTGTCATCAAATTACATTACTTGTTTCATCAAATTACATTACTTGTTTTTAGTACAACATGTTGACGGTCAACAACCAACAATGCACATTTATTCTCCACATAAATTCTCGCCCTGTTCCTTCTTACTTTTTTTATATATGGATTAATTCAGCATGCTATTATCATTATCATTGTTATTATTGCTGTTTGTCTATTGTTATAATTTGTACTTTACGTAATATTCTAAGTTTTTCACTGGGGACAGATATGTAATTGATTGCTATTATTCTTAATGATGGGCTGGTTTTTTGTCCAATAGGACAGTGTTTAATCAAACAGTTAGTCCACATCAGATTTAATTTGTTTCAACAATTGGACCGTGCTTTTTTGACGGGTTGATATCACCAACTCTTCTAAGGTGAAACCGATAATTAGAGCGACTACCCTCAGTTTTTCCCTTCTATAAGTATGCGGATCTTAAGCATGCTTATAAATTATAATCATAGTCGTTAACTATGATTATGATTATTGAATTAAAACTAATATTCAATATTATATTAAGAAAAAAATTTATAATCAATATGGGTTAGAATAAGAACCTATATATTTAGAGACTTTCTTTAATAAAAAAAAAATTCATTTGATTAATTGTTAAGATGATTTTATAACGCATTTAGGGATAAAACTGAAAATTTCTTATTAAACACTGATTAAATTCCTGGGTGCATTTAGAAGCTCTACCTAACTAAACTCCTAACGGTTACGAACCATGCATGAGGCCGAAACCCAAATCGTCTGGGCTTGAGCTGTGGTTTTATGGCCCAGTCACGAACCATTAGGCAAAGCTGGGCCCGAACGATGTCAGATTCCCAAATGACAACCATTAACCCAGGCCCAGAGCAAGTTAGCAAAATGGAAATGGAAAGGGGCATCCTATAATACCACGTGAATACCACGTGATAAAACAGAGCTTTCAGCTTTGTGCATGTCTCCTATTCCTAGGGAGTAGCAGGACCAAGCAGCGAGCAACACGGGTTGGGCTGTTGGAGACAGCTCAAGTCAGTGTACTGTACGTCTTCATTAGGCTATAGCTGAGAATTTATAGCTACCTGGTCTGGACCACCTGATCACCATTAATAGCTGTGAGGAATGGGTTGGTGATTCATATACTAAACTAAAGGATACAAGCTGTACCGTCTGATTCCTGTCTTGATAGCTTATAACTATGAGTATTAGCATTACGCAACCCATTTCTTATGACAAAATTATCCTCGAAAAATGTCGAAATGCTACTATCTCACATCTCCACAAAAAATGCACTGCAAATCTCCATTGTTATTCACTATCAATACTCGTTACTTGAAAGGAAGAAGGAAAAAGCTCATGGGTCAAAGAAACCAACTGGTCCAACAACAGCCTGAACATGATCAAATTAACAGGTTAGCATTGAGGATGTATCGTTTCATCATATTATGGATCGAACTGACATTATCTATTGTGACAAAAACGTTGTATCTATACAAGTTAATGGTGCCCCCAAACCATCAAAACAGCCATTATGGACATCAGTAGACCTGCTTACTCTTACTGGGCACCCATAAATACATACTGATGTCACCATGTACAAAACAAGAATGGTCAAGTCCTCCGTGATCCCGACAAATACACAAAAATTGCCTTCTCTCCTTGTGCAGCAAAACAGTTCAGAGGTTAAGAAGAACCCAAGTCGCACCAGCAATATCCCAAGTTTCATCTTGGATATCACAAATCAGTATCGATCTAACCAAAACAAATGATTCCAGTGACAGCAACTTTGTTCAGATCAAAAGGCACTCTCAAATGAAACCTGGATATGAGGAAGATGCCTAGGCTTCGGGCTTGAAGCAGTAGCAAGGCCTTGGAGTAATTTCACAACGTCACTAGTATCATCAAGATAGTACTTAGCCTTGCTTGGCTTTCTTCCAACAGTGCAGGCAAATATCTCAGGAGGTGAAGGCAATGATGGACTAGAGACCGTGCTTAATATGCTTTCAAACATGTCTTCATCAGATCTATCATCCCCAATGCACATCACAAAATCTGGTGACTTCCCATCATTGACCATTCTCAAAAGAACCTTCTCAGCAACCAATCCTTTGCTTACCCCCTGCACGTAACAAGGCATTAATGTAAAAAATCAAATCAGTGCTGTGTTTGCACGTGTATGTGAGCAAGCAAGGAGAGAGTGTGTGTGGAGGCAGTCTTACCTGTGGCTTAACTTCAACAATATGCTGACCCCTCTTAACGACTGCTGGTTCATTAGCAAGAACATTTTCCAGATGATCCAACAATTCCTTGGCTTGACAGGATCCAAAGTCAGGGTCTGCATCTTGATGATGCCATACCAAAGCACTATCTTTAGTTTCTATGTTGGAGCCATCCGTTGCCTCTGTATACAATCTCATCACAGGCTCCACAATTTCTTTCCAATCAAGGTCCGCACCAAGGAGACTGGTTTCCCACTCAGAACTTCTATTCCACCTAAACCATAAAGAGAGCAAAATACCACAGTTCAGAATGAAATCATATCAAATGGCTAGCTGAACATTCAAAACAATAAAATTACCAACATACCTTAAGAAGTACCCATGTTCAGCAGCAATTCCCAGCTTCTCACATGAGGCAAACCAATCGCTCAAAGAAGTCCTGCCCCTCCCACTAACAATGAAAACAGTGTTCTTTGGATCTTTGCAGAGAGAATTGAGGATAGAGAGAACTTCTGGGCTGGGGGCCTTAATAATGGAAGTTTGGGAAATCACAGTTCCATCATAGTCCAGGAGTATTGCCCTTCTACTTGTTCTTTTATATGCTGAGACAATATGGTCTAAAGACAACTTCCTGAAATTCGGAGAGAGGGAAACAACTCTGAACCTTAAGCCCAAACCAATCCCCCAGCACCGTTTACTATAATGATCTCGGCATGCTCTATCCAAATCCTGTGCAAAGCTCCGTGCCCAATAAGCCACATCATGAGAACTAACATAGCGATAGTGTTTCTCATGACGTAACTGCATCTCAGATTTAGACATGGTGAGAGCCAGGTTCAAGGCATCAGCTACAGCATCAACATCCCAGGGGTTAACCCTGATTGCTCCACTTAAAGAAGGTGAGCAACCAACAAATTCAGACACAACAAGCATGCCTGTCCGAGGAGAATCTGCCATTATGCCTAAAGCTTCATTCATATGTGGAGTTCCCTGCCTGCAAACGATATACTTGTAAGGAACCAAGTTCATTCCATCCCTCACAGCGTTCACTATACAACATTCTGCTACAGCATAATAGGCTGTCTTTTCGTATTGAGGGACAGGACGATCAATCAGAATCACTGGCTCATAATTAGGTGAACCATAAACCTCATTGATCCTTCTGGCAGTTAGGTATGTCTCACTCTTAGCCTCTTGAACATCTTTTCCTGAGCCCCTTGCAGGATTCACAATTTGAACCAGGACTATTTTACCCTGCAACTCTTGATTCTGCTGTAAGAGTTGTTCTACAGCTAGAAGTTTCAGGCTGATGCCTTTAAATATATCCATGTCATCAATGCCAAGAATCAACTTTTTCCCCTTAAACTGTTCCTGAATCTCTTTAATTTTGGCAGTAGTGGAGGGAAGATTCAGCACAAATTCAAGCCGACCCATATGAACACCTACAGGCAGAATTTTAATGTACACTGTGCGGCCAAAATAATCAAGCCCGATATATCCTCGCTTTGATTCATAGTCCAGGCCCAGCATTCTACTGCAGCATGAGAGGAAGTGACGTGCATAATCAAATGTATGGAAACCAATTAGGTCGCAGTTCAGCAAACCCCTCAAAATTTCATCTCGAACTGGCAAGGTTCGATAAATTTCTGATGATGGAAATGGGCTGTGAAGAAAGAATCCAAGCTTTACACGATAGTATCGCTTCCTCAAAAATGTAGGGAGAACCATTAGGTGATAATCATGAATCCAAACAGAATCATCCTCAGGATTAATAACTTCCATCACCTTGTCCGAAAATATTTTGTTTGCAGATACATAGGCCTGCCACAGTGAGCGGTCAAAGCGGTCACCATGGTCCGGGCACATGGGCAGCATGTAATGAAAAAGGGGCCATAGTTGCTGCTTACAGAACCCCAAATAAAACTTCTTCTGGAGATCACTGGGCAGAAACGTTGG
The DNA here is from genome assembly GCA_003254885.1 of Purshia tridentata. Taxonomy (NCBI): domain Eukaryota; kingdom Viridiplantae; phylum Streptophyta; class Magnoliopsida; order Rosales; family Rosaceae; genus Purshia; species Purshia tridentata. The sequence goes on from QANT01005023.1 coordinate 11,718, forward strand.
CACACAATTGAATTCCTCCAGCAGTTTTTGTGCAACTTCTTCTTGTTGACTGGTATCTATTTCAACCTTGAGAGATCCCACATAAATAACCTCAGTTTCAGACGAAAACCCATCCTTTAATTGTAACAGAATTGAATCCTCGTCCACACTGAAGCACCATTTGCCAGTTTCTGGATCTCTTTTGGCATGTATTGGTAACATATTTGCCACAACTATTTTCCGATCACGACAACCAGATGAAGTGGCATCTGAATCCCCATCATCATTGCTATAACCATCCACGTCAGAGATAATACCAGGAACAGTCATCACCCGTGGAAGAGTTCTCGGAGTACAAGGCATATCCAAAAGGCCTCCAGATGCCAAGTCTAAAAGGTTGGTGCAAGATCTTGAAGCCATGACTAGTAAAAAGACTCTTTCTACTTAAATCATACAGAGAAATGCACTACCAGAAAATATTTTGGAGTACAGTCAGAAAAGTCCACAGACCTACACAAAAATAAAAGAAGGATCATATCATTAAATTGCTGCCACTGATAAATCCATTTTCCACAGCTGGGAGAAAACTCAGTCCAATTAGGTCATAGTATCAAAATCAAGACACTCAATATATGCTTTGCACCTACTAAATTCAAGTTTTATGTTGCAACAGAAGCTTGACCAAATTCCATTCAAGGTAAAGCATATTGAATGTGTATGTATAACCTTAGTAACTACAATTCCAAGTTAGGAAATAACTCTCATCCGTGACTTTAAAAAGCTTTTGTACACAACATTTTGAATTCTTTTCCCTTCAAAAAATTAAACTAAAAGAAAAAAAAAAAGAAGTATGACATAAACCCGCATAAGGTAAACATGCATCCAATGCATAAGCACATTTGGATATAAATTAGCTGAAAAGGAAGTTTACACAACTGCCACAATAACTTCAAATACAGTAAAAAAAAAATTGCAAAGTAAAGAGAGTTTGTTGGTATAGAGAATAGAGATAGACATACAAACAAACAAAAAATATAAATATAGGTTTCTAGAAGGGCCTTGTCATTATGCATTGACCATTGTCCTATCCTATATTCATTTTCCAGATATTATTTGAATGCGATGAAAGAAAACTTACCTATAAAAATAGGTACAACAGTACACAAGTTACAACAACTTTTTTTTCCTTTTAGGTGTGACAGCAATATCCAGCCCAGTCAAATTATTCCATATTACAAAAGCAAACAGTGGACACCCAGGTTTTAATATAAGCGACTTTGGAGGTCATTACAAATCTAGCAGATAGAATCATAGACTTTACATTCAGTAACTCCATATCAGACAGAGTAAACTGCCTTTTCCCGTCCGAATAATTTTCCTAAAAAATAGTTTCTACCAAAACAAACAAGAATACCTCAACTTTACTAATTTTTGTTTCAGAATAAAAAGAATACTAATTTATCAGCCAAACAGCAAACACATTGCATGTTGCGAACGCATAGCATGTTGCGAACGCTATAACCTGCAACTACAAGTAAACAAAGATCTCAGGATATCAGTGAGAAAAACGTTAGCATTACCTTAATCGAATTAAATTTATTATAAAATTAGGAGTCCCGTAAGGAGCTTTTGATCAACAACTTCCTGCAAACAAAAAAACAGGTCAAAATTATACAAGAAACTCAATAAACCAAAAACCAAATGAAACATACAATAAAAAAATTTAAAGTTAAGCGTTTTTCCCGTCCGTTTGGCCGAGAAAATAAAAATAAGAAAAAATAAAACAGCAAAACAATAACTCGTGAGTAGCGAAAACGGGACTAAACGAAGCGGAGTAGTAGTGTGAGGCAGACTAAGAGGAGTAAATTTAAGAAACTGAGATCAAGACTTATACTTGTTCCGGTTTTTCACAAATTCTAGGAAACCCAACGGAGGGGTGAGAACATTCAAACTGACTCATAACAAGGCAGGCTAGGCAGCGGCAGATCAGAGACGGCCAGAGAAAGCTTACCTTGCCGGCGAGGGTCCGGCGATCGGAGAAAACCGAATTAATATTAACGTTGGAAGTGGTGTTGAGAGAGAGAGAGAGAGAGAGAAATGGAGGCTGCGCTGGATGTTACAATAAAGAATGAGATGAAGATCGGAATGTTAAAATAAACAAAGTAAGAAAGAGTGGGGGGATATATTAAACGGCAGACATGGGGTTGGGGATAGGGTCCATGTGAACAGCTTTTTACCGCGGTTTGATTATTTTAACTCTTGGGTTGGGTTTTTCGGTTGAAGATTCCAACTCTATTTTTCATTTGACTATAATGCCCTTTCATGCTCTTTCATTTTTCTTGTTTTCTTTTCGGTTTTTTTATTAGGTTAATTGACTTTAAATACCAAATTTCAATAATTAATCTCTAACTAGGGGGTTTATAAATATTTGCATTTTATTTATTTCGTAATGGAAACTTTTCGATTCAATTTCCATTTATCACTCAACTCAACATTCAGAACATATAATTGTTGTGTTAAATACATATGTTCTCATCTCATATGCTTGTACAATACTACGACCAATAATCATATCAAAATCATTAAACTCATTTTCTTTTTGTTCATTCTATAAATTGAATAAATTATTTTGTATAATTGATACACTGTCGTGTAGTATAATCAATATATATATTATAATATAAATAAATGTTATTAATATTATCTTCTACAAATACAAACACGTCGTTCAATAATACCTTTATACATTAGATTAATTATACTACGTAAAGGTATATTGATTAAATTTAATAATTTTTTCATAAATTGTTGGCCAACCATACTTAATAAGTAACCCTTAAAACTTATTCTTTCATATACCTTCTCATTCTCTTATACACTCTCTCATTTCTCTCAAACTTTTTTTTTTAATCAAATAAATGTTATCTTAATTATTAATGGGAATGTACTCACACTATATTATTATAGTAATGCAAGACTTATCATTTTCAATTACTTATGTTATATGATTTATTTAACATTTAATTCAATAAAAAATGTTTAGCATTTCATATTAATATATATTATTAATTCTCTTAATTTAATAAATTTTATATGTATATTTCTATTTGTATTCATAAAATGTAAAATCTACCTGATAATACTTATAGGCTAACATATCTTGTGACTTTTGAAATAGATCGTTAGTCATATATTTTGGTGGTGAACTCATCCTATCTTAAATAATTTGTGATAGAATCTTGATAGAGAGTAACTAATATATATATAATCATTATACTATCATATGTAGAACCAACTCACATGTTATAATATTGGTGAACATTATTAATATTATACTTCACAAATAAAATATATTATTCGTAACATAACATGTATATTAATTATATTATGTGACACCCTAAGTTGTACAAAAATTATAATTTTTCCCAAAAAGTAGATTATATTGGTCCAAACAACTGAAGATCTCGGCTGAAAGCCTCATATGTTCTTCAACTTTTATTTTTATTTTTATCCTATTGTGCGTTTGCAAGTATAACATTGATATGATATGCGATAATAATTATAAAATAAAAAATCGATGCAAGTAAAGTAAGAAATTCATAGATTTAGCAATAATAAGCGATGATTGCGAGTTGAAGCCAATGATACGTGTGAGTCTCGAGGCCTAGTATAAATGGAGATTGATGTAGATTGGTTTCACTGTTTCATGAACGAATGAGTACCCAAATTTGTCTTCCAAAATAAATGACCAATTCAAGGCAACTTAATTTATGCTACGCTACAACTTGATGAGTGTAGGCTGTGTAGGTGGCCCAATATTTTATATTTACTTCAATTCTTTTTTTTGGCCAGGATATTTGCTTCAATTCAAAGTGTGTGGGAAATGAATTGGTTCTCACTTCTTCTCACCCTCACCAAAAAAGTAGTACCTCAAGCTTTATTAATTTTGAAATTAAAAGTTTTATTAAACAACATTATCCTCCAATAGTGTAATTTGAGCCTTTTTCTATACATACTATTTTTTTTTATACTGGTTGTTGTTTTAATTTAAAAGTGTAGAAAGTTTGGGTCAAATGTCCTTTAAGTTATTTTTTTAATTTGACTCTGTCCTTAGCCTCATGGTTCAACCAATTGCATCGTTATCTGCAACATGTAATAAAATAAAATCATTGAGCTATTGAAACCACTAATTTAATTGAGACAAGAACCCCCAACTCTGTATTTCTATGCACGCCAATAGTGACTCGGTTGTGATAATCTACACATGAAAAGGCTTTACACTGTTCAATCAACCTTCAGATTCATGTCCTTCTTCCCCTACAACACAATTTAAATATCATTGTCAAGCTAATCAATTAATAACAGTAGGACATACTTGTTTGAATGGAAGGTCTATATTTTGAGTTCCCATGTGTTTTAAATAGACAATATAAAGCTTTACCAAAAAAAAAAGAAAATATAAAGCAATGACATATAGTACGAGTGTTATCCAACAGTCAATTTATGCTTCAAATCAGCTTTAAAATTCAGTTTGACAATTTGTTCTCTCCTTATTTTCTAAACACGTGATATTCTAAATATATATCCATGAATAAGATCTAATGTGATTACATTCTTCATTACCATAATAAACCTCATTATAAAAGTGATGTGCTTACCAAATACTCATTATAATTGATGTAATAAATGAATCTTACATGCAATATAATATAGTTCACTATCTAAATTAAAATATATTCACAACGCATTATTTGTGACCTTATAATTAGACACCCAAGTTTTTTTCGCATGAAATCTATAACCGACCCCCACTTATTTTAAAAATGTGATTAGAAAGGTGGCTACCTAAGGTGATGAGTAAAGTGGGTCTAAAAAGCATTATTTAAAGCATATTTATCCAAACGATACTCAACAAAACAAAAAGAATTAAATACATTTTTTCTTTTTATCAACGTGGAACAAAAGGGAATATACCAAGATTCCTAAAGAAGGAGATGCCATTGCCATTGCCGTACGGTGTAGGTGGAGGACAAATGTGCAACACCAACTGAACTCGGACATAACTGGCACAATTAATTAGTGTTTAGAAGTGGACGAGATGAGCTGTGTGTTAATTAATGACAGCTGGATCTCTGCTAAAGTTCGCACTTCGCGTTCCTATGGTTCCTAACTTTGGACTCTGGACTCTGGAGGCTCGAAAACAGAGGCTTGACTCGGCGAGCGTGACTCAGTACGCCATTTTTCCACCTATGATATCCGACCGCACCACTTCCCAGCTGGCATTCTGCTTTCGGATAAGATTACTGACACAGCCATTTTACCAAATTGCCCCTCGGGTTTTATCCTCTTCTAATAAATTGTATTTGTATAGGAAGATGATGGGTTGTTCTGTCTGGCTTGATATGGGAGATGGGTTTTCTGTGAGGCTGTGAGCCCACCATTTATTTATATTTTTTGAGTTTATCTCTTCTATGAAATTAAACTTGATAAATAAAAAACACACCAAAAAAGACTGAATTCCTTCTGGCTGTAGGACATGTGGCCCACATTTGGGTAATTGGGCACGATAACGACAATGCATACCATTTGGCCTTATTTCGTGAAGTGCTTGCCTTTCAAGGTAATTTTCGGATAGAAGATGCACTAATAATGTTAAATTTTGAAGTAATGGCATGCACGTAATTATATCCACGCGTTATTCAAAATGAAAGCGATAGGATAAAATCAACTAATGAAGCAGTGTTTTTTTTCCCATTTTCCTCATCCCACTCAGTCCGAGTACGGACACCGACACGTGGAGCACTCCAAAATGTCCCCACGAGGGCCACCACCTAACTACGCGGGACCCAGCAGCATCCTAGCCATCCACGTCATCCAGACGGCCCAAGCGAACCGACAGCGAGCAATGAGCAAGCTCTGGGCACGCGGAGATCACGTGACGCATAATTTCAACGTCGAGGGTGGGGTGTGGGCCCGGGTTTATCCGGTCGCCGCGTTTCGTGGAAATAATATTTAATGGGGTGGGGGGTGGGGTTTGTTTTTGGGCTCCTCCTCTATCCAATAGGACAGTGGGACCCAGTATGAGGTCTTTCCCTAAATTCTAATGGTGAATGCTTCGGAGGTATTTTTCACGCTATCGTGTTCGAAGCCCCTCTTTTCTGGTTAACAAAACAAGAACAGAGAAAGGGAAAGAGAAAGAGAGAAGAGTCTTTCGTTATCCAACAGATATTGGGATATTGGATTTATGGTAGAGAAAGAGAGATAACGAGGTTTGCTTTGCGTCCAGAGGACAATGCAATATTTTAATAAATATGACTTGGGTCTTACGCGTGATCACCTGTCACTTCCTTTTTTTTTAATGATTTTATCAATGAAAAAGTCACTGTTTTATTTCAACTTTCTGCTCAAGATTACAAAAGCTATTGCTTCGCTGTAAATGTGAAAGTATACAAAATAAAGTGGTTTCTGTAAATGTGAAAAGAGTTTAAAAGTAATAAGGATATACTTGGAATTCTACATGTGAATGTGATGATTAACAAAATAGTTTTATTCATAATAGCATAGATATATCATGCACCATTATTTACAGTATAGATATCCTGAAGGTTTTTTGGTCTTTGATCTTGTTTGTCATTGTAGAATAAAAAAATGATCTCTTATGGAGTCTGCATTGTACTTTAATCTCTTATAGATCTCCATTAAATAATAAATGAAATTTTTTTTTAAACAGCCTAGCATCACATGTTACTTGCGGTATGAGAGAGAACCCACAATCCAGCGGGTCAGTTTGATCTAACCTGATTATCAAAACTATGGGCTGATCTAGGCCGATGATATGGATTAAGTGGACCAGTCAGTTTGTACAATGGGAAGGACTTGGGTCGAGTTTTTCTGATCAAGTTAGCCCGGGTATGACTTGGGCTATGGCTTAAGAAAGAGTTGACTAGAATTTTTATGCCTCGGGTATTAGCTACAGATTAGGGGCCCAATATATTAATCATGCTGGTAACGTTCACGTAATAAAGTAATCCTCTAAAAGACAAAAAATTAAGAATAGAGTCAAGAAAAAGAGATTAGTGTACGTAATTTAGGGATCTATAGTATGCTACTATATTTAACAGGCCTTCAGAACAAGTTCTTTATCCTCTAACAAACCCAAAAAGGAGGATGATGAACAAGACCCAGCAAGAAGAAAAATGACTGATTTCTCGATATCTTTTCCAAACACCATATATTGCACAACTTTACAAGATGTACAATTTACATTATAAATTAGCATAACCAAAATCAAACATGGTAGATCATCCCCACCTCCAGAGTAGATGCATGGGGTGCACTGAGTGCATGGCTGGATGTCCTGCTATTCCTCCTCAAGAATTCATATCCATGGTCAATTGCAAACCTCTTCATCAAACTAGATCCTTTCTTTGCATTCATGTAAGTGTTCCCTAGTATGTAAGCTATTCCAGCTTCCCTAGCTTCCGTTAGCTCCTGCAATTCCTCCCTTGCACCTGTTTGGATCTTTGGGCTCTCTGGAACAATGAATCTTACCTTCTTCTTTCGTTGGGTCACCGGTGGTGACCTTATTTCTCTATGCACAGTTGTGCTGATTTCTAAGCTATCCTCACTCATCTGAATCCCATCTGCATGAGTAGAACGTGTCCCAACGACCGTCATTTTGTCATCTTCCTTCCCAAAATCTTCAATTGTAACATTGGAATCAGTGCTTCCTGAGCGTATGAACTCTGCTATACTACATACAAGATCATTCTCAAATTCCATGTCATCTTTGTGAACATCACGATATCCATATCGCACAATGCACCTATAGAGCCGGTACTCTCTTGGGCCAATTTGGCCCACTAGAAACCGTTCCTCAGGTCTAACATGTGGGACTGGGACGGATTTGATGCAGAGGAAAACTAGGACCTGGTGAAAGGCTGGAAGGTTGGTGACAAAGTGGGAGAAGATTGCCGGAATTCCGGATATAAGATCAGTGTGTACGACGCCTATCCCACGGACTCGTACAATACCAAGGCTGGGACCAAGGCTGAGCAGCCAGTTAATAGAGACCTTGTTTTCAACTTCAAACTCATACTTCTTAATTGTTCCATAGTGCCAAACATACATGACGATAAAAAAAAAGAGAGCAAGCGCAACAGGAACCCATGCTCCTTCGTGGAACTTGACAAGAGAAGCTGAGAAGTAAAGAGCTTCAATTGTGCCAAAAAAGAACACAAAGCAAATCGCAACAAAGACACTCTGCTGCCAGCATAGGACAATAACTAGGGACATTAAGCAGGTGGTGACCAGCATCACAGAGATAACTGCAAAACCTGTTCCACATGAAGTTATAGGTTAAAGAACTTTCGCATGAAAGCATCAATATATTAAGGATAACTAAATACTAGATCCATAAGAAAAATCAGCAGCTCTTTTATACTAATATTGGAACTTCAATTCCTTATAAGCATTTGATATATTCCAATCTTCTATAGGAACATTTTATTTGAACGGGTCAGTTCGAAAGAGTTTTGTCCAAATTCTAGTTCAATTTCACAAGTAGTTTCCTTTTCTAGTTTCAAATTTTTTATGCAATGATGCTGCAGTAACCATCCATATGCAACCATGTGCCTGCAAGCGTACGCTTGCGTGCATGCACACACAGACACACGCCTCCATACAAAGATGAGACTGATTTTCTAGGGACTTTCTGCTGTGACCCTTTGTAAGCAAACGCTGTATTCTGTATACCACAAAAATAGACTTAACAACAATGCAGCTCTGAACATGCCCACTAATAGATGCAGACGCAAAAGCATGAACTAAGCATGAAGCCGATGATTAATAGAAGAGTTACAGTTTACAAAGGGAAATGTCAAACAGGTGATTTGATCTCAAAACTCTTGATCCTTCAGATATAACAAACCTCATATATACCAGATTTGGTATAACAAAATGTTCAATGTCATCAAACTGAAGGATTCAAAAATCCGGCTTTGAGGATATTTACCAGTTATAGGGCTTGCCTAGCAGAAGGGTTTAAAATTACAACCTATAAAATTTGTGCCTACTCACAATCCCATATAAATAGAATGAAACATTCTTCAGGCTACGGCTAGATAAATAGCTCCCAAAATACATCAATTAAGCATAGATATATAACTTCCCCATTCATGAGATCAATTGAGCAAATTCATTCCCTCATTAAGTAGTAACATGAAATATCAAACATTAGTAGGTCAACTAATTTGTAATTGATTGTCATACCTGATGCATTACCCATGCGCTTTGTATCTCTGAAACCAATAGTAACAGCCAAACATAACACCATCAAGATCCAGTTGATTTCTGGGATATAAATTCGACCATGGATTTTGGATGATGTATGGACTATTTTGACTCTTGGGAAGCAATCCAGAGAAGAACATTGCTTGATGATCGAGAAAGTTCCAGTGATGATGGCCTGGCTTCCAACTACTGCAGCAAGTACAGCTATTACCAGAACAGGCCATCTCAATTTCTCTGAGAAGTAGTGGTGGGGGTCTAGATTAGCTAAGAAGTTGCATATTTTGAAATTCTAGAAACCTCCTGCTAAACAAATCAAGGTGTCTACCTGGCACAGATACGTAAAATCCAATCTTGGAATGTCCTCCAATATTGGGATGTGAAGATATGTAGGCAGCTTGTCCCATGTATGCTAGAACCAAAGCAGGATAAACCAAAGAGGTGAAAGCAATCTGCAAACAATGCAAATATCTGTTAGAAAAAGTGGTCAGATCACAATGGTATCAGACTGAATAAGAGCAGAATGTAATAGTTTTAAGTAACACACTCTTATCTAATATGACTTTTCTCATATCCAAAGCCCTACTACAGAAGTGCAGAAAGAACCAAAAGAATAGCTATTAAGCTAAACTTAAGGAAAACATCAAGTATATCTCAAATAATATGTCATCATACAATGCTACAGATACAGATAAGCAATAAAATATACTTCAATAATGTCACTAAAAGCATGACCGCAAAATTTCTTCTTCTTTTCTAAGAACTGTTTTTCGAGAGAAAATCAAGCATCTCTGTTTCTGGATGAAATAACAACCTATGCCAAATTAATTCATTTATATCATTGAATTACATTGTAGTTTGAGCTTTTAAAAAAATATACCTTGATTGACAATTGTGAAAAGTGTCCAAGATCAGCAAACATGGCTTCTGAACCTGGAAAAGTTAAGATGTGTATTAGAAAAATAAGCCAACGACTCATGATGAAATATTTTTAAGTCAATCATACTTACCAACAACACACAACAAAATACATACTTACCTGTTATACACAACAAAATTCCTCCCAGAGACATCCAGCCTCCTTTCTGAGTTTTCTTCAAAAATTGGTACATATAATATGGAGAAAGAGCTTTGTACACATTCCGATTGAAGTGAAGTATATTATAAACACCAATCGCACTAATGCACAGAAGCCAGATCAGAACTATAGGAGCAAACAAGAACCCAACCCTGTGAGTGCCATAATGTTGAAGTGCAAACAGGCCTATCAGAATGATGCATGCAACTGGAAGTTCTACATCTGCAAAAAAATTATCCAACTTTCAGTAGGAAGTATAAAGACAGAGCCATGTCTTATTGAGAATAATATTCCAACAACTTAAATAAAAAGTTCAAAACATATTTGTATTGACCAAGAAGGCAAAGACGATGATGATTTATAAACTTATAACTGAGTACTACTTTGGATCCTTTATAGATTTCACTAGACTAGAAGTGCAAATAACACAAAATGCAAGTCTAAAGCAGTGGTGGTGGTAGTACCAGTTGCAGGTAGTCTTATGGAAGGTATTTGCATTATGCATTATGGACGATTAGAGGATGACAAGTAGTAATGTAAAATCTAAGCAATACCCAGACAAATAAAAAGAAGGAAAATATCACATCATTTTGAAATACAAGGAAAATATGATTGGTGAAGATGAGATGTACCATGGGGTTTTCAAAAAATGAAAAAAAAAAAAAAAAACTTGCGGTTTGAGGCACAACTTGGGAATTCCATTTAACTCTAAGAAATCCAACGAGACAAATTGGACCACAAATAAAATTTATGCTTTCAATCCCAGCAATTAAGAAACTGAATTAAAGAGGAATCAGGTTGAAAAGTAAGAAACGGAGATAATCACTTAAAAACCTACATTAAGAAACAAGATTTCTCTTTTCTGATTCAAGCTCTTAACAATCTATCAATGTTCCAAAAGAAACTGGAATATAGTTTGGAATCTTACATTTGTGATGCTTATCGGACATGGAAAGCTCAAGCCCTGAAATGGCAGAAAATACTGCACCAATTTAAAAGCAAATTCCAGTTAGTCCCAGAAACAAAAAATTCCAACTTTGCATCCAAAAGTGGCACTAATACAAACCAAAATTACCAGAAATAGCTGGTGTGAGGACACCATCACCAATCACCATACAAGTCCCAACCAGAGCAAGAACAAGCAAAAGTCTCTGCAAGACCCTACGCCTCTCCAAAGTGGATTTCAACCTCGACCCGAAACTCGAATTTGGTGTCAAGCTAGAGTTTTCCTTCTTGTAGTCAGAGAGCTCCTCATCAGCCAATTGGCAATTGGGCAATGAACTCACTCGGGCATGGCGACACAGCAACGAGTACAAAGCAAAAGTCCCTCCTTCGCCGTTATCATCAGCTTTGAGCACAATAAAGACATATTTAAGGAGTGGAACCAGAGTGAGGGTCCAGAACACGAAGGACAACACGCCAAAAATCTCTTCGTTAGTCTCTGAGTGTTCAATGTCTTCGGCAAACGTGCTCTTGTACACGTACAGAGGTGAAGTGCTTAAATCCCCATAGACAACGCCAAGACTCTGATAGGCCAGAGTCAGAATTGTTCTCCATGACTCCTTCTGTGACCAAAGAACAAGAAGTTGATCACAAAACTGAAGTGGGTTTTCTTCAAACTAAAAAATAAACAAATAAATAAATGAGGCAAATACGAAAATGAAGAAAAGATTGCACCTTTACATTGTTTCCATGAACCCCAGTTTCCAGATCCATGGTGGGTCGTCTCAATAATGAAACAAAGCCATTAATGATTAACAATTTCTCCAGCTTTTTATTCTGAGAAAATCAGAGACTTTGACGCATTCTTTCTGTGTTCATTCAATACAAGAAAAGCCGAACAGATTGTTTATTTACTCAGTGACTCTGAATCCTTGATGGGTTACCTTGTAAACTCTAGTAAAGCAACCCCCTTTCTCTCTCTCTCTCTCTCTCTCTCTCTCTCTCTATAGCCAGACAGAGTCACTCAACCAAACCCAGTTAGCGAAAACGCCTCCCCATGAAATTACTTGATTTCTTAATTAAAATTAGGCCACGTAATTTAATGATGACAACAATAATAAGAATACTTAATTACCATGTAGACAGCAGTTGAACAACCAACAATAGCGAGCAAACACGAAATGCCAAAGATGATGGGGATCTCTAGTCAGTAGTCAGCAGTGTAAATATTAGAATATTTAGCGTGAGCTTCTCAGAGAGAAAGCGAAAATGAGACAGAGACTCAGAGAGAGAGAGTGTTTTGTATTTTGTAGTTTTTTTTTTTTTTTTTTTATTTTGTAGTTGGTGGGATTTTTTGCATTTGGGTTTTTATGGTTCACTGGGAGTAATTTTGATGACCACTTGGCTCTGAAACAGAGTGAGTGGTTGATGGAGTGTTGTGTGCTCCGAATTCCAGCAGCCAAATTCGGCATCCAATCTAATGATTTTGTAATTGAATAATGTTTCGTTTTTAAATTTATATCATTGATCATCTTTTTTACTAAATAATGAAACAGTGTGATATCATTTCTGAAAAATTAAGTATAGTGTTCATCAAGATATAGAACAAGTAACAACTTATCAATTATTAACACCAACAACCCATTGGATTAATTCATAATAATTCCATTGTTTTCAACAATGATAATGAAATCATAGAAGATTCCTGAAAAGAAAAAAGGGAGGATAAAATCTTATTTTCTGTTTTTAGGAAGAAAATGATGTTCAGACTTCAGGATGTTTTTACAAAATAACATGCTGGCGACCTTTCACCTTTGTGTGAATGCCAAACTCAACATTAATTCTTGGAGCATAATTAATTTGTCTTGTTTTAAGGCAGCCAACCAAACATGAACCTTGACTTTCCTGATATATAGCTAAAGCGAGTTAATTGACCAATAACTTTTTTAGGGTTATTAATTCGTCACACAAGTCTTTAGTATAGAACTTTTAATCTTAGACGCAATGTTTGTGGTTCAGAAAGTTCAAACTTTATTAAAGTAGCTTTCATGGTGATTATTTGTGAAGCTCATAATTTCAAAGAAGTTGGAGATTGACTCAAACTCAAACGTACGTGTAGTGTTGTAGTGCTTGATAGGTTATCACTTGTAATAAGCAAAGGCCAAACTCTCTGTGTGTGTGATAGGGAACTTAAAAAGTTGAAAAGAAGATGGCCCTCGTGATTTTCCTTTTTTTTGTCTGAGCAGTGGGAATCTTACTGAGATTATTCCCCTGTATTTGGGGATGTGTTTTAAATTGTCTTCCACCATAAATTAAAAAAGAAAAACAAAAACTTTAAATATTAGAGAGTGACAAAATTGATATTCATAGGAGGTTGCTAGCCTATGTATCATTATTAGATGCAACAACTTTTTTAGGATTTTATGGGTCATTTTGTCCAACTAGCTCTCTGAGGCTCTAAGCTTCCTCAGAAAGTGACATAATAATATGTTAATGAGTACCACAATATTGGAACAACTATTCTTTGCAATTAACATTAGTTATTGCCTGTTTCAGATTAATATTGGTTTTTAATTGCCTAAAAGCCTACCTTTTCATTATATTTCAAACAAATTAGGCGCTTCCCAAGTCTGAAGAGACAGTTATCTAAGTCTTATTTTTTTCCTCAATTAATAATTAATTTGATAAATATATATATAACTACTCAACAATGGAGTTAAAAGGAGATTCTCATTTTGAATTCTCTTATAGGGTTATAATTATATAGAGTGAAGTTGACCTTGCTAAGGCAGGTGATGATGCAAAAGGTGGGTATATACGGAGAATAAAATTTTAAAGAACCAACTATGTTCTCAACTCATAATTCTTATTGTGAAATCATATAGAAGTCGCTCTACTTATATAAGAATGATAAAGTAAAGAGTTGAGTTGTGAAATTTATCCATAAAGAACTATATATTGAAAAAAGAAAAAAGACAATGCCAACTTGGTGGATTGGTGTTGACGTACCATTTTTGTGATTGTAATTTGTACCAGATGGCAATTAGTAACTTTAAAACGGAGGGAGTGGTAGTAAAGAAGATAGCAAGTCCCAGCTTAATCCTTTTTCTTCTTTTATTTTTTTTTCTTTTTTGATTTTACGTTTTTATTAAAAGTCACAAAGGAAGAGTCTGGAAATCAAAATGTGCCAAAAAAGGAAAAAGATATATAATACACTTTGTGAGGGTATAGAGAGAGGACAAAGAAAGTGATGAAATATTATTACGGGTAACAGCCACTTTGTGTACAACATGCATGCATGCACTCGAGAGACTTCCATGATATTTATCCAAACGTGCGGCCTTCTCATCATAACTAAAATTATCTTCGTCTACACCCAATCTTTCAAATCCACTTTCCAAAAATAGACGAACAATGAGACCATAATTTTCTCTCCTTTTCCTAACATTTTCAGCTATTTAAAGAATGGTTGGTGGATTTTAAATTAGAATGGTTAGGACTGAGAATTAGAATGGTTAGGACTGAGAATTAGAATGGTTAAACAATTAAATAATTTTTGAAAAGTAATTGGAAAAAATGAATGGTTTCGATAATCTATAAAACTACACTAAACAATAGAACTGAAAAAAATTAAAAATAAAAGCAACTAGATTAACCAAGCTCTCTTGGTTGGATATTTGGATCATTGGATGCATGAATTAGATATGTGTCTCAATTGTAGCACCACAACACGTGGCATTATGCATGGTTTGAATGGCTCACTTTTTTTTTTTTAAAGGTCCACAGAATTAACGTGAGCTTTAGTACACAGAAATTTCAGTGTTGGCTCAACGTGTTTCTAGTTTATGGGTTGTGTGGGACCCGCGGGTAGCGCATTTTTACTTTCTAGTAAAAATCATAAATTTTCTTTGGACCAAAAGAAAAAAGATTCATAGATTTTCTACTGCCCATCACACCTTAGGGTTAGGACGTTATTTTGTAACAAATTACAATACATTGTCACATTAATAATTTGAACTACACAACTTTATCAAAAAATTAAAATTTTAAAAATTTTAAAATTTTCAGCAAACGATATTAAAAGAGCGTAAAATTACTATTGGCAACTTAAAGGAGTCTCTGACTCGCAGGGAGGATGAGATTGAAGACCACAGGCAGAGGTATTGAGTTGGAGAGAGAGAGAGATATATATATATATATATGTATATATTAAAAAAGAGGGTCCGTCTCAAAACCATAATTAATTGAAGCTATACAGCACATATCATCAATCAAAGGGAATAATAAATTATAAATATGCATTGGAGGTTAAGAAAGCAACGCAAATTTGTCAAATCACAACAATGTTAGGTCAAAAGTATCGAATATTTATGAGATCAGAGCTAGAATTGGTCCATTAGCAGTTGTTTACTAGTTCGAGCTCTAACAAACGCTAGGACAGTAAATGTCGTAGTCCATGCATGATGGATCCACCCTGTTGGTCCTCTTAATTATGAGAATTTCATCTAAGATTATTTAAGCTTAACATATATAGTACATTAGTATATAAAAAATGAGTTTATAAATTTAGAATACCAAACGATTGTCTCATTTGCATAATCTTAGAGTCGACAGAAATTTGTGTATACATTATAATTATTTGAAAATGTTAACCACACTCATCCACATACACTCTCTGCCGTTGATTAAAGTGAGTTTGGCTCCATGACATTCGATTCATATATCAATATATAGTTCACAATTCTCTGTGACTGAAACTTACTTATTATTGGTTTAGACTTGAGGGATTGTGGGTAGCAAAACTCATCTTTATAATGAACTATATGCCAATCCAGTTTATTAATTATGGCATAATTAATGAATTTTTAAAATTTTCTTTTTCTTTTTGACACCATGAATAAATCATGATTGAGAAAGAATTTAAATACACTATTTGTTTAAGGGAGGAGTCTGTTTAATTCCAAATTTAGTCGATAATATATGTGAAGTACGAAAAAGTACAATAATTATCTTAAGGCTTTAATGCAAAAACTATTTGAATTGGCTGGACCACATCAGGTAGATGAGACATTATTTGAATAATGCACCACTGACCTTTTGGTTATGAAAATACAATAACCCAGCATGCCCTAAATATTCAGTTATTCTCAGACACATGGGTCATCCATCTTAATAAGAGTCTTAATTGTTACCTAACTTTTGAATCTCAAGCTTTAGCTTTGAGTATTAGAAAAACAAAGGTGTTTTCTGTTTCCATGAAAATTATAATATGAAAAAAAAAAAAACAAAAAACTTTTAAGTTTTTGTTTTGACAAAGTTGCAAACCTCAACATAGTAAAAAGAAAACAAGCACTTTGCTGGGTTGTTTGTTGGGCCTTGAGCATTGGGCCTTGGGCCCCCATTTAACCAAATAAAAATGCATCCATATGTCATGTTTGGTGGCACTACACTCTCTTATTTCAAATGACACCAAGCAAACGACGGAGACCAATTGTTAAGGCTGTAAAAACCAGCAAAGGATGAAACATGAAAGTGACAACAGGCAATCAATTTTGATGAGAGAATTCATTATTTGCCAAATTATGTAACAGGGTCTCACATAGAGGTTGCAATAGGCAGAAAATATCAATAAGATGGGCGACCGTGTATGTGGTAAGCAAATCATACCATATAAGTCATTCCCACTTCAATGATATTCATGTGAGGTACACTCATATTTCCAGCACCAGCTCTACAGTTCCTCCTCAAGAATGCATAGAAGTAGTTTATGACTAGCTTCTTAAGAAAAAAGGAGTTCTTCTTTGCCCTCACACCTCCATGTGCAAGCAAATAAGTAAATCCCGAATCCATTGCTTCTCGAAGAGCTGAGAGCTCATACTCTAGACTTGGGTCTTCATCTGATGACATCATACTAGATGGCAATGCCGTACCAGTAGCACTTTCTTCTGAAATAGTTGAAGTTCCCACCTCATGCAATCTTCCATCACGCATCAATGGAATCTTAAGTTCCTCAATCCCATCACTTCCTGGGACTCCAGAATCCGTCATCGCCGAAACAGTTTCAGTGTCTGAGTCATTTAAATTGCTCTCCAAAGCAAGATCTTGCGCCTCCCTCCTCAAAAACTTCTCCAGGCTTTCAACAAGAAGTCCCTCAAATGCATGGTGATCTTCCTTCCGAACATCTTTGTAACCATATCGGGCAATACAACGGAACATATGGTAGTCTTTTGGGCAAATTCTTCGAAACAGAAACCTTTCTTCCTGAGGGACCACTGGAACCGGCACATACTTAATGCAAACAACAACTATAACAGAGTGGATAGCTGGTAGGCTAAGAAGGAACTGCCCCAGAATGGATGGGATGCCTTGGACAAGCTCACTATACAGCAACCCAATTCCTGGGACTCTCACGGTCCCTAGAGTAGAGCCGAGCTCGATCATGAAGTCCATGGATATCTTCTCCCTGACCTCACTTTGGTACTTCAAGACACTCCCATAGTTCCAAATGTACATCACACAGAGGAAGCAAGTAGCAAAAACAAGTGGCAGCCAACCGCCGTCCCAAAATTTTGATAAAACTGCAGACAAGTAGATAAGCTCTACAGATCCAAATACAAGTGGGAAACACAAAGCAAGAAACAAGTTGGTCTGCCAAATGAGAATCAGTACAAGTGTCACCAAGGTGGTGGTCACTATCATCACACCAACTTCAGCTATGCCTGCACAAACAAAATATAATTGCATTACCAAATTTACCATTACAGGATTAGAGTTGGTAATTGTTAGCTCAACTCCAGTCCAATTCAGAAGAAAACTCATTATTATTGTTGTGAAGGATATAAGCATCAGTATTCCAGTAGCATTTGAAACTTCTAGATATTCATGTGTTGAGGGAAAATAAACTTCAATTAGAATCAAAGAATATATTTTTCATTCTGACAAAAATTTACTGAAGGATAGGAAGATAGTTAACCATATGCATTGGCAATCTCTGTGGTGCTCTGAAAGACAGCAACTACAACTATGCACATGACCATCAAAAACCAATTGATAACAGGGATGTAAATTTGGCCCATTTGCCTCCTTGAGGTGTGAACTATCTTCAACCTTGGGAAGCATCCAAGAGCCATAGATTGCTTAACACATGAAAATGTAGCAGATATCATTGCTTGGCTGGCAATCATCGCTGCAAGAGTGGCTACCACAAGGACTGGCCAGAAAAGACTATCTGTTTGTTCACAAAGATTCAGGGACTTGAAGTATCAAAATGAGGCGCCAAATATAAGGAGACTTTATAAAAAAATTTGAGTGGAATTAAAAAGAATAGGTAGCCACGTTGTTGTCGTGTCACCTGGCACAGAATCATAGAATACTCTAGATGTAGAATGAGGGTGTTTCATCAGATAAGCAGCTTGGCCCATGTAAGCAAAGATAAGGCAGGGGAACACCACAGAAGTGAAGGCAATCTGTGCAAAATGTATAGATTACAGGAGGATTTTGATAAAACAAAATTTATGAAACTATTCTTCAAGGGACAGATAAAGGTTATGCATTGGCCAACCTGTATTGCTGGTACAGAGAAATGTCCTAGATCAGCAAACATAGCTTCGGCTCCTGCAATAGCATAACTAATGATTTTGAACATGTATAATACCATAAGACAAACTGTAAAAGGAAGAATAAATGGCTATCTAATTATAACAATCTATCTATACTTGGGCTCTGCCAACAGAACAGGCACATGAAAGTTATAAAAGGATTTTAAAAACTTCAAGAAAACTCAAATTCCTGCTTTACAACACGGCCAGATGTGCAGTGTAGATAGCTTTTCAACACCCTATGACATTTCTACAAGGAATCTAAGTGGAAAGAACTATTGAGGCCAGCAGAGCTACAGTTGCAACAGCCAGCGGATTATCCTACAAATATTTCAATTTGGTTTTCACGAAGGTAAAATAAAACAGAATATAGTTCAATTCGAACTAGCTATTAAGAGTTTGTTTGATTAATCTAAAAATTCCAAAAGGTATCCTGGAGATCAGATTTGCTATATTTATTTGCTGGTGCTTATTATCACAGTTGTGATTGCAGCAATCAGTCTTTCATCTGTCAAGCTTGAGCTAAATGGAAAAAAATTTCAGAGATACAATATATTTAGATTCTAACTTCAAGAAATTTGCTTAATGTATATAAAAACAGGTCTCATGATATACAAGAAGTAACAGTAGCAATTTATCTGCCGACTTATCATGCTTCTAAAATTAGGTAATGTTTTCTTGCCAATTGTCTGGCATGCTATGTTTCCGTTTTGCCAATCTGGCCCCATACATTCAAACACAAATTGACCTTATCAATGATCCAAATTGACAATTTAGCAACATAAAATGCTAAATTGTTTGGCAAGAGAACTCTACCATCTAAAATTAAAAGAAAATGTGAGAATTGTATCTATTTTAGTTAGAAAAGATGGTTGTCTTTCTCATCTGGCAGAGGTACTCCGAAAATATTGCCAGTCTAAGCTGCACTTAAGGTTTTAAATGTGAGATATACCTGTTATACACAGAACACAACCACCAAGAGCAAACCATGCTTCTTCATCGTTCTTCTTGAAGAAAAAATAAATATAAGCAGGATTGAATGCCCTCAGGACAGTGACATCATGCTTCACTAGATTGTAAATTCCAATAGATCCCAGAGAGAGAAACCACAAAGCAAGTATAGGAGAAAACATGACACCCACTTTACCAGTCCCAAACTGCTGTATGCTGAACAATACCACGAGGATTATGATTGAAACAACAACCACAGCATCTGTAACAAAAACAATTAGATTATGGGCCATAACGTCCCAAATGCAATTATTGGCTATCATGTGGCTTAGCTTGGTATGCATTGTTTCCGTAACAGCTTAAGCTTTGGGGTCCAGTGGTTGTCTAACATGGTATCAGAGCCTTGTTTGTAAGAAGTCCTAGGTCCTAGGTTCAAAACCTCCACCCTGAATTCCCCACTTTTTTGTTACTATGCAATGTCTAAGGTGGGGCTACACTAATATGTCTCTCTTCTGTATGCATTTATTTGGCTCTCTACATGTAGGTGTTAGCTTGATATGCATTTTTCGCCCATTCCGTAATATCTTTAGCTCTTGAGATTTAGTGGTTGTCTAACAATGTGTTGTGCACATATTACAAAGAAAACGAAAAATTTCAAAATTAGATTTTTCAGGTAGTCTGGCAGGATCAAGATGTACAGCTGTCTATGATCTATACCCAGTGCCTCATAAAAAGCATGCTGCCCTTGGGAAATGAATGGGCCACCTAATGGACATCAGTTTGAAATCAATACAGTTACTAAGTATGTATGTCATTGAGATATGATATGAAGAGAACAGAAAGTGTTCCGTCCACACTCATAACTCATTATGATCATTCTAGCTTTTCAATTTTATCCTAGAAAAATTTAGTAATCAAATGAACCACAGATACTCAAAAAGGGAAATCAATACCCACTTGTACCAAATCCTGGCACTTGACCCTCCAGGCCACTCACAGCAGACATCACTGCAACCACCAAAAAGAAGAAATGCATCAGTATGCTCCTACAAAGATATAACGTTATCATTTTATACTTTATGTATAAATGATTGTGCACATTATTGTAGTTTGCAAGTCCGATAAAAAGATTTTACTTCCAAATTAATATGATTGGGGATTATAAAGTGCCAGTAATCAACTCAATCAAGTCAAAAAAATCCTTCTTCCAAGTTCCAACTTCCAACTATGAAGGGATGCCTAATTATGGTTGCTTGTCTAAGATAAGGAAGAGGAAGAAGAAGCCAGCATAATCCCTGTCGGTTAATTTCATTTCCTATCTATATAACAATCTGGCTTACCCAATTTTAAGAAGAAAACATCATTTAATTACAGCTTAAACTATTTTTTGGTTGAGTATATCATGTAGGTTCTAGCTATGCTAAAGATATAAAGTCTAGAATATTAGAAATATTCACATTCATGCCATGAATTTTCCAGCTGCTCGAGTATGTCCATCCATGTACCTGATATCGCTGGAGTTAGAATACCATCTCCTATAATCATTGAAGTTCCCATCAAAACAAACAACAAGAGGAGAGTTTTCAAGGATGATCTCTTTTCTAAAACATCTTTTATTTGCAAAGCCCTTTTCAACTCTGGTGTGGGCAACCTTAGCCTAAAACTTGAGATGTGTTCATCAGCTGGCTGTCTATTTGGCAGCTTATTAACCTTTGCATACCTGCATATCAGTGAGTACAACGCAAATGTTCCTCCTACAATTGGAAGCATGCACGGTGTTTTGGTTAATATATATATGTACATATAACCAGATTACTGGCAACAAAGAAGAAAAAAAAATTAATAAGAGAAATGCATACCTTCTCCATTATCATTGGCTTTGAGAACTACAAAAACATATTTTGCTAAAGGTAGAATTGCAATTGTGTACATCACTAGTGATAAAGCCCCCAGGATGTCAACATCTGACTCAATTGGCACCCTGCTGAACACATCAGTAAAGACATATAAAGGGCTTGTGCCCATGTCTCCATAGACCACACCAAGAGTTTGAAATGCTAAAGCAAGAGTGCTCCAGGTAGAGAAATCCTGTTTAGCAAATAAAGGTTAGTAAGACATGAATAGTAGGATTTGGAAGGGTGGGGGAGATGAATAGGTATACTACGTACACTTCAGCAGAGTGTAACTTTTTACATTAGAGTATCAAGACAAACTAATTTCGGCTGCAGAAATGTAGTAGGTGTCTCTTAGTGCAACCAGGCTCACGCTTTTTGAATGTCTCGTCATTGTATCTTGAATTCTTGAATAATCAGAAAGCTTTTGCCCTCTAATTTAATTTACTTCCAAATCCACGCATTGTTACATACAGAGGGAACGAAAGTAAGCATGTCAGTTTCTCCATGCTATGACATGCATATATGATGAGAAGGATGATATTTAATTTATTTATTTGTTGTAGCTTTAAAGCCAACTTGCTCTCAAATCCTGATTTGGCTGATATACAATCTTTAACTAAGATTCACAAGTTGCTCCCTCATGCATAGGGCAGCCTTCTACAAAATTTACTTGAGTACTGTTTACTTCTTGTAACAAATTTACCTTAAATGTGAAGGATATGTTAGTCTATGGATTCCACAAGCCAGATTAACTGTTCTTGGCTACACTGCTAAAGCTAAAACATCTTACATATCCAGGACACTCTTAGGTCCCAAAGCATGTGTAAATCATAGTAAATAATCAAATAAACATTTGTTAAGTTATCATTGCTCCCAAAAGATTAATATGATAGGAATGAGCACAAGAGTGTACAACACTCATCATTGTAAGGCTCACCCAATCATTGTGAACCTAGTGCAGAAACCCACATGCAGAACAGAGGAAAATACGGGAAATGGGATCACCAAAAATCCAATCAAATACCAAATACACAACCGAGCTTTCAATTTACTACTATTTTCACAAACATAAATAGATAAAAAAGGGGCCGAGGTATATCAAGCTGAACAGAATACAACACACTAACAAAATCATGCAGCAACAGCTTAAAAACAGCCGAAGAAATTGATACTTGATGTCACTTTAATTGCTCCATTTGCATATCTCGAATATTCCATCTTCTTAAAGGTCAAATAATCCAACACAAATTACAATAAAAATAACAAATTGACACCCCNCCCCCCCCCCCCCCCCCCCCCCCTTTTGGGGTCAAAACTAGTAATTTCCTTTCGAGCTTTCAGATTATACTTTGCTCCAAACATACCAAAATCTTACACCATGTTAATGAATCTAATAAAAAGAACCAACAAAAAAAAAAAGAGAAAAAGAAAAAAATAAAGAAAACACTAATAGCAGATGCATAACAAGAACTAATACACAAAAGCACTAAATTCACAAAATTTNCTAATAAAAAGAACCAACAAAAAAAAAAGAGAAAAAAGAAAAAAATAAAGAAAACACTAATAGCAGATGCATAACAAGAACTAATACACAAAAGCACTAAATTCACAAAATTTTAAGAAACTGAGATAGTAATTGTGGTCACCGTTTTATGGTGGCCATCAGCCCCAGAAATCTCCATGGCTTCAACATCAAAAGAATCAACTCTCTTGGGCTTCTTGACAAGCCTCCTCCTGAGAGATCCATACCCTTCTCTACCTCCACTCTCAGAAGGCAGTGATAATGGAAGTGAGTCCGTGTCCACTTCGCTCCCATCAACCCACCTCGAGTCACTACTCCCACTTCTTGCCACCAATCTTTCACTTCTCTCTTCAATCTCACCTTGTTCTTCCATGTCTACACAAATCCTTCAAAACCCACCTGCACAAAACCTCGCTTCATTTGATTTAGCTGGTTTCAGTTTCCACTGGCAGTCTGGAAAGACGTAGTGTGGGGTCTTGAGCTCCAATAATTGCGGGTGAGATTTAATGTTTTGGGATTTGCTTTGAGCTAGAAAAGCATAATAACAGCAATGACAAAGGACAACGATCAGTTACGAGTTGGAAATGAGCATCGTTACGAGGAGTCGAGGAGTGACAACAAAACATCCTTTTATCTCCGTTGGCTTTCCGGTTTACATGAGTGGGTGGATAATTCTATTGGTCCATACCATATCTTTATTACTTTTTGTTTATTTTAATATATATATATACAATAAGGATCTGCTATATACTATATATAAATAGCTTATTTGTATACCATCATCTATAGCCTATTCTTATGTAATTTTATAACAATCCGAACCGTTTATTTTTTAAACTTTTATTCATAAATCATCCTTGCAAAAAATTAGTCAAATTAGAAATCATTTGCTTATCTAACTTTGATCAAACATATGAATGATTTCCCCAAATATATTTGGTTCGTCTATTCGTTTAATCAAAGTT
>QANT01005027.1:0-11347 GCA_003254885.1 Purshia tridentata
AGGTCGAAATATTCTCTCAAATTTAGAAGTAAATATATATGAAATAGGGACACAAAAGCTAGCAATTACTTAAAGCTATAAAATTATGAATATATATATATATATATATATTGCAACATATAAAGAAAAATGCATGTTTAGGTGAGAAATATTTGCTTTGTGGCGTGGTCACATGGCACATGACTAGTGCTTGCATAATTGGTGTAACTGCTATGAGTTTTAAGTTTAACTTTTTTGACTTTTTACAAGATCATATACATAATACATGCATGCAGGGAAGGTAGTCATTATCTATTTTCTCTTTTCTCTTTATTCTTTTCTTCAAGGGGATCGATATACTTTTGAACATAATATTTCTTCTTAATATATTAATAGCAGCTACCATCTCTTTTATAGTAGTCTCAATAGCTCGTTAATTTGCATCATGTTCTACTAAAATTGAAAATTTTTAAATTTATGCTTTTAATTAAGTAGATGCATATGATTATAGATGTCTATATGATTGTGTAGAAATGTTTTCTAATCAAATTGTACATCTGGATCATTATTATTTAGACTGATCTTTAATTGAATTTGTATACATTTATATATAATTGGATAAGAAAAAATTATTCTACGTTTAGGATATGATTATACACAATCCGACTCATATTTCAAATAATATGAGGGATAAGTGGGAAATAATAAGTTTAAGCATTAGATTTAACATGATTAAACAATTGATAATTTATTAATATAAACTCATCCTTGAATGTGTTGTATCTCACTAACCCCTCATGTTAATTGTCTCATATGAAATTGTAATTATACATCTAGATTAAATTACTTATAATATCGATTACTTCCCATTCCATAATAACAAGAAAAAAAAAAAAGGTTTTGAAAGAGTTTTGTTTGTGAAAATAAACTTGATAATTTGATTAGGAAATTAAGCAGGGGGTGGAGAACATGATAAATGGTAGCCCGGCAGAGGAATATTATTGTACGGGCAGATCATGGTTTCTGAGACTGAGAGTATAATAACCGTCGATTGTGCACGTGATGAACAGACTGACGCCCACAGTACATTTTGACGGCATCTAATAACCGTCGGATCCTTTGCGTCATTTCTGAGCGAGCGCACGAGTCTCGTGCCGGCTTGGGCCGGCCCAGCCACGGCTCAACTGTACTAAATGATTGATGGAATGGCATCTCAACAGCCACGTGGCGGCGTGCGCGCTCTGTTTCCTGGGCGGGAACGAGTAAGAGAGAGTGCGAGGCCACTCTTCTCCTTTGACGACGTCGTTAAGCAGCTGGACTTGGGTTGCACGACTGCAAGTCCTCTTAAGGCTTAGCTGGATCCCATTAGCTTTTGCCCACACATGTTTTCAATATTGGATTCTTTATCTTTGTTTTCCAAACCATAACTTTTTTTAATTTCTTCATGAGTTGATTGATAACTTCACTCATTTATTTATAATATTAAGAATATATATCTCATATTAAAAATGTAAAATGATGTTCATGCCTAAACAACATATATATGATGTTGAAAGCCTCTTTCTTTGTTACACTAAGGGTGCGTTTAATTGATTATATTTTCTTCAATAATGATATGGCGTGCGAGAATGACAATGATTATGGAACAGAGTTCGTGAGTACTGTACGAGGCTAATTTTAGTTTCATTATTTCATATATATATATATATAGCATGCTCACATGCATAGCCTCTGTAAGACTGTAAGTCTGTAAGTGTAACTGTACTTAACAAAACCAGCACATGCATATATATCCACAATTATTGTAGTAAATATGCGCATATATATGCACATATATATAGCTGTTAAATTCAATTGAAAATAAAATATTGTTCCACTCATATATATATATATATGAGTTTGAATGTCACATGCATGATGCACCCTATATGGTGATTTTGTGGGGGTAGAGGCTCCTTCCCAATGGCAACTTTTGTTTGGACTCAATTACTATTTAGGTATTGAATATATATAGCTGGTTTTGAATTAGATGTACTAATTGATATATTTAAGTACGTGGATGATAATTGATGGAGTAATTATATATATCGGGATTTTTTAAATTTCAAATTTGAAAGGTTTTTCTAATTGAGTTATTTCAAGTGTTTAACACATAACTAGTACACATGCAACCCGGCTAGTTTATTGGCAACTTCAAGTCATTCGCTAATTAAGTAAGTTCAGCCCAACCACTATTAATATTGAGATTCTGGTGCAGTTCATGAACTATAGCTAGCTGTCTGATATATATATATCTTAAGCAATTTTCTTATACCTTAAATATTAATTTTAAGCAATTTACCCTAACTAGAAGCCACCCTTTTCTTTTTGCTCATTTATGCATATATAACATGTTATATCATTATATGTACTTTAAATCCCCCAATAATTGCGTTGGAAGCCTCATAATATATATATATATATGCTAAGACCTCTAGAGAAGACTATGTACATTCTATATTTTGGATAATGTAAAGAAAATTTACAACATTCAATATTTAAGATTAATTGACTATGTGTGCAGGCCTAACATCTTATAAATTAAGCATTATGTATAATTTTTTAATGTCGGAAAACACTCTATATTCTCACACTTTCAGTACACGTGGCATCATATAAACCAAATACGACATAAACAACTCATGCACATGTGACCACTAAAACTAATACACAGAGGTACACCTAATTCTCATATATAGGAAATTGGAACATGCAACCCAGCACCTTATATATAAAACACTATATATGAATTGTTATAATTTTTTAATGTTAGACAACACTGCACTTTCTAATAGATGTATCATTAATTTTGTTGATGAAGTACGTATTAATTAAGTACCATATACATGCATATAATTATCACAACTTACTTTCTTAATTAACAAGTGTTATATCACTTATACATATATAAACATCAATGACCATGTGAAAGTAAGTCTAAATCCAAATCTCTCACAGAAATATCACTTATACATATATAAACATCAATGACCATTTGTTATACACTCAGTCTTGTGAAAGTAAGTCTAAATCCAAATCTCTCACAGACGTCATTGTTAATATCTAGAAGAAAAAAAAATTATATATAAACTTGATAAAAATTAATACTCCTTCTGACAGAAAAAAAAAACATGAGTATTAATTCAAAATTTCAAACCAATTAAAGATATGGGCCAATAAGTGTCCATAGAAGACCCAAACCCAAGTTGCCTATAGCCTACGTGAGCATGCAAGATCGATATATTCCACCAGGACATACAATTGGTCATATATCCACATGTGTATTTTCTTAAAACAATACTTGTTTGACCTAATTAATATGATTAAGAAGCTATAGCCTATGGCGGTTTGAATGGTTAATTAGTTGATCTATTAACTGACCATGTCAATTGAATTATCAGAGACCAATTAAGTAATTAATCATGGCATGTACGTGTGTTTATGTCTATTTCACCATTAATTTATTATTTTACAGCAGAAAATCATGAAATCAATTAATTTCTACGCTGGATCTGATTCTATTGACTTGGTAGTTGGTACCTATTCAACTTATTATTACTTGATATTTTCAATATGCATGCATGTGTGATGTATCATTGTTTTACTTTTACTTTTTCTGTCTGGTTTGTCGTACGTGCATGTGTGTGTGAATTGTGCATGTGATTTTCTACACCTTAGTAAAGAATTGGTACACTATATAAAAGACCTTTTGCATCTCCATCTGTTATCTGTAGCTTTCATGATCGATCTATAATTGTGGTCCTTCACTTCTGATTATTCAGTTTTATATATAGTACAACATCAACTATTAATCCAAAATGTTGTCTAGGAAAATATCATATATATACCGTCATGTAGATATTCAAACTGAATCTCAAATCTGATTTTCTGTCCTTGTGGCAACTTGAATTTTTATATTCATCTTAGAAAATTAATTAAGTACCCTTTTTTCTTTCAATATTCTAAGCAACTCAAAAATGAGCATGATAATGCTATATTTTGATTGTGAAGATCCAAGAGGTAGTAGTTATCTATGGCTATCACCTTGTAAATTGTCAAATTAAAAATAAATTGGTCAAATTCAATGCGCTTAGATTCTAGAATTGGTTAGCCCTCGTGCTCTTAAGTTTAAACCATGTCATAAACATGCCAAATAATTCACATTAATTAAATTGAAAGAATGATTCAGATTCAATGCATGCATGTAGAGAAATGTTGGGAGGCTTTGACATGGGCCTTGCCAAGCCAAGCTAAATATCAAATTGGGTGTGTAGAGAATATCCAAAAGCCCACTAAGACTTGGAAGTAAAAGCTTGTCTAGATGAGCCTATTTGATTATTTAAGCCCAGGCCCAACTCTATACTGGATACTTGGATAGGCTTATTGAGCTGGCTACTACTTCGGTTTTTATTTGATTTTTATCTTTTTTACCCATATAGAATGGGCAGTACTAATAACATACAAAGCAAGTCATCAGCCAAATTTAATGTGTGTGTGAACATTTGGAAACCCCCAATGCAAATTCAAATTTGGATAGAGAGGTTGGTTTCATATTGGATTAGGCCTTTTCAAGCTCTGTGCTTAAGAAACAAACCACATTCATGACAAAAGAACGTAAACCAGTCCATGCCTGTGTTTACGATGATAATTAAGAGTAAGAAAATTATTGAAAAAGCACACACCTACATTGATAAGTTCCAAGCAACCAAAGAAACTCTAAATTACCAGGAAAGAGAGAAGCTCAGATCTGATAGAATCAGAAACTTCCCCTCATACATGCATTTCCACAATTTTCATAATTTCTAATTTCACAACTTATTTTGGTACCAGAAGACACCTTTCTTGTGATCTTCGTCAGGCTCCACGTAGACACACTCCTTTGCCTCCCTCCACATTGCCTTGTAAAATGGAGTCCCGTCGAACTGATAATAATCGCCCAACACCGGCTTGATTGCCTTTGTGGCTTCCATTGCATGATAGTGTGGCATGGTTGAGAACAAATGGTGAGCAACATGAGTGTCTGTGATGTTGTGGAAAACCTTGTTTAAGATTCCATAATCTCTGTCACAAGTTGCCAAAGCTCCTCTCAACCAGTCCCATTCAGAGGAATCGTAGTGTGGCAATGCCGGGTGGGTGTGCTGCAAGTATGTGATCAGTACCAAAAATGCATTCACCACCAACAAGGGCCCTCCGTAAAAGCATAAAACCCAAGCAAGCCCTTTCACCACAGCAAGACGGTAAAGTCCATAGAAGACAGCAAGAACACCTGCATCAGAAACGAATATCTGCAATCTCTCGCGGTCAGAGTAGATAGGGCCATATGGATGAAAGTGGCAAGCAAACCCAACATACGACCTTCCCGAAACGTTGAATGCCAGATACAAAGGCCAGCCTAGAGTCAGTTGGATAGTGAGTGTGAGGAATCTGCCAGGTGGGTTGTTAAGATATTTGGAGTACCATCCAATGGCGGACTTCTGTTTGGGGACAAAGACTTCATCACGCTCAAGGGAACCTGTGTTCGAATGGTGGCGGCGATGGCTGTATTTCCAAGAAAAGTAAGGGACAAGGAGACAAGAGTGGAGGATTAGGCCAACTGTGTCATCCAGCCATGTATAATCACTAAAGGCATGGTGACCACACTCATGTGCTATGACCCAAACACCAGTTAGGACACAGCCCTGGACGGCCCAGTAAACTGGCCATGCCAGGAAAGAGAGAGGTAGAGAGAGTGGGTGGATGTAAGTGGAAGCAATGTAGTAAATGATAGAGGCAATGGTGAGGTCGTAAACGACATAGGAGAAGGAGCGGATGACAGAGCGCTGGAAACAGTGAGGTGGGATGGCTTTCTTGACCTGGCTGAGACTGAATGGTGGTTTTGTGTATGGCACTCGCTTGAGTCCATCGGTTTCAGCATTCTTACAAGTAGGGGGCGCAGACATTCTTCCACCCGCACCCATTTCCACAAAACCTGCCAAGAAGAGTGAAGAAATTGAATTTAATGTAGTTACTGGAGGTTATTACAAGGAAACTAGAAAAAAAAAATTCTAATAACAAGCTAGATGAGACTGAATGGTGGTTTTGTGTATGGCACTCGCTTGAGCCCATCGGTTTCAGCATTCTTACGAGTAGGGGGCGCAGACATTCTTCCACCAGCACCCATTTCCACAAAACCTGCCAAGAAGAGTGAAGCAATTGAATTTA
Organism: Purshia tridentata; assembly: GCA_003254885.1. Lineage (NCBI taxonomy): Eukaryota > Viridiplantae > Streptophyta > Magnoliopsida > Rosales > Rosaceae > Purshia > Purshia tridentata. Next base: position 6,220 of record QANT01005027.1, read on the forward strand.
ATGTAGTTACTGGAGGTTATTACAAGGAAACTAGAAAAAAAAAAATTCTAATAACAAGCTAGATGAGTAATTCCATTTTAGGGTCAAAATAAGCACAGTGATTTCAATACTGATATAGTGGTTTAGACTATCAGCAAAAAAAAAAAAACTAATATATAACAGAGATGAAAGAAGTGAAAGAGAGATGAGCAAAAAGACATGGAAAATTGGTAAAATAGAAATTAAAAATTAAAGGAAAATTAATTAATTTTAACTTTTAAATTCAAATTTTATATATACCTACTATTCTAATCCTCACCTCTCTAACTTTTCCTCACTACAGGTATTTATAGTCATACCATGAAAGTGACTACCGCTAGTTGGCTTTCCTACTTGGCTGAATCAAAAAACAACAAAACTTAAAAAAGAATACAGCCAAAAAAGTTTAACCCAAAAATACTCAAACCAACAATGAAAATATTGGAGCTTGAAGCCTTACATGACAACCACTCAAAAAAGATATGCAAAAGTAAACGGCCAAAACCAAAGCAGACCAGCAAGTGGAATATCCAAAGGAACCCACTATACAACTAGAGGAGCACTCACATTACACAACAAATCTTAGTTATATTGGTTCGGCATTCCTTGTCTTGTTATATATGTACAAACTGAAACGGCAAGACCAAGTTGATAGTTAGAGATTGCAATACGAAACTGCCCTCTTGTTAAGAGGGGCATAAATTAGTCCTATGCTTGCAAGTTGCAAGAGTCGGCATTCACATTTAAAAAAGTAGTTTTTGCACAGCTGGGAAATTTGACTACCAAGCCGACTACAGTTCAATAATTAATAAATTATGCTGATTATCTGCCATGAAATCAACCAAAAACGATCTGTAGAAAATATCCACATATGTCTCCATCCACAAGCTAAAGAAGAAGAAAATGTGTAAACTAAGCATAACTGTGGTAACCATGCAATGACCGCCTTCAAGTGGCGTCAGTCTCCTTTTGTAGGTATGAACGATGACCAGGCATGGCAGTCAATTTCCTATGCATTTTATATGTTTAATCAATATAAAAAATGTCATTACAAGGAATCAATTACAGAATGTACCTACAAAGTACTGTTAAGAAAAAGGGAGGATTTTAAATATAGAAAGCAACGACCGAGTTCTTTTAGTTTATTTGATATTTGATTAGGACCTCCAATATTAATTAATCAGAAAGAAAGTTATTGGTGTTCACTTCAAAGGAAAAAGTAGTTGGGTAGAAATCTTTAATTGACAAGACCCACAACACAAAAGCCACCGAAATATTGGAAAAAAACAAAGGTTGAAAAATCAAATAATACAGGGGACAGCCTCCTCAGCCTCACTAAATTCTAAATAGAAAAGCCATTGTAGAGGGGCCCATACCCATCGCAATGAAATACAATAAATATCTTTCTCCCATTAAAAAATGGAAAAATACTTCTACAAAGTAAATGAAATTCCATGAAGCTTACCGCACCTGAAGACAAAAATTGCCAGGCTCCCAATATCGGGGCCATCCCTAAGCCTATTCTTAAGTCAAAATTAAATTCTAAGCTGACTCACCTTCTAAGCATGTTTTACTTGCCACCAATGCTGATTTGACCATTTCTTGTTATGTGCCGAACACATAACCAACTTGTTCATTTCCGAAAATAGCTAAATTAGCTTCACCACAAAAAAAAGATTAAAGTTGAAAAAGAAAAAGAAAAAACCAAATTTGTTTATTTTTTAAACCAAACTGCCATAATAATCTTGCTTTCCTAATATTCTTCAATACTGTTACGCTGCACCTAGTTTTTCGTTGACGTTTCTAATTTTTAAATCAAACCCAACCAAAGTTTCGGTTACTTTCCAAATTTAAAGGCTTAAAATTTACTTAAAATTTATCATCAGAAATGAAGGTGATAAGGACGCAGGTGCAACGTCCCAGTCAAACTCTGCGTTTTAAGACATTCAAGGGACGAGAAAGAAACAATGGGTCAAAAACTGAGATGAATTGAAAGTGTCACATATTTGTATTTTTTTAATAATTATAAAGAAAATCAGGTGAAAAGCGAGCTGGTTCAGGAGAGTCACAGACACAGAACATCGAATTGAATCCAAGTTTAACTAATAATAATTTTCAGAGCATGTATTAATTAAAAATTAAAATATAAAAACAAAACTCAGAAATTTATGATTTCATTGTTAAAAAACAATAGGAGGTTAGAGATGACGACAAGGACAGAGATCACGTGGCCGCCATGAAAGCTCAAATCAGACTACACGACAAAAGATCCAGACTATAGGCTCAGATGACTCAGATCGGACCTAGAGATGCTCAATTCTTTATACAAAACCAAAAATAAAATAAAATAATAATAACATTAATATTAGTTGCATACAATAATCAAGCTCAAAATCAGAAAATCTCAGCCTTTGAAACCAAAGAAACAAAAAAATCTCAACGAGATGAAGATCTGAATCTTCGGGGAAGATTAACGAGCCAAATTTTCTACCTTTTCCGCCTAGATCTAAGCTAGATTACGGCATTAAAGCACAAACTGGAGCTCAAATTTGCATAATGAAATCACATTCAATCAAAAAACACGAATGTGAGTACAAAGCTCCAAATTTCACAAAACCAAACTACATGCATAGCTACAAGTCATCAACCAAAAGAAGAAGAAGAAGAAGAAGGCACGTACCTGAAAGAGAAGCTCCTGACCTCTCTCTCCAACGCGCTCTCTCTCTCTCTCTCCGTGGGCTATGGCTGTTTTATTTATAGAGCGCAGGCCCGTGAAGTCTCACAAGGCCTGAGCCAGGCCACTTGCTTTTAAGCTTCGGCTTCCCTCCACTAATGTGAACTTATGGGGCCCACCAGGTTCTTTGGGCTCGGTACACTCTGTCTACGTGACAATCGATGATTGGTCGTGGTGTATCACCTTTGCTTGCTTTCCGTGACACGAACGTTGCTCTGCCTCAGGCTTTAAACTGAATCAGGCATTCAATCCTGTCCGTCGTTTCATATTTTGTTCCGTTTTTAAATTCACATCCGTCCGTCCCTCTCGAGAGTCCAGGATATTTGAAGTACTTGGACGTTGAAGATTATACGTACCTACCAGCCTCAGAAAGTGAATAGAAAAAAATATCTCTCTTTGGGGATCACATGCCGACAGGCGTGGCTGCCTGGGTGACCATAGGCCTTGGGCACGGTGAATTTATCTTCATGACCGAAATACCCCTGTGGAGGTCGTCAAGGTCAAAGGGGTCGATAGTTATGTCGTTATAGACAAAGCAACTAGTGCAAGGAGAAACGAAAACCAAATTTTTGGGTGTGTAGTTTATATAGATTTATAAAGACTTTTATAGACTTTTTTCAAGTGGTAGACTTTTGCAGAATTTATAGATTTTTATATAGAAATCCTTATAAATCCACAAAGAATAGGTCGAATTTATAATGACTTTGAAATACACATAAAAATCTTCCAAAGTCTTTAGAAATCTATCATTAAATGAAGTCTATAAAAGTTTATGACTTTTTTAATATACATAGATTTTTATGGACATTTTAAAAGTCATTAAAAGTCTTAATTGAATACCATATAACTTTTATAGACTTCTTAACATTCTTAATTAAATACATATAGATTTTTATTGACTTTTTAAAAGTCTTTAAAAGTCTTAATTGAATAACATATGACTTTTAAACTCCATAAAAGTCTTTTAAAATCCATATACAATACACCCCACTTAGTCACCTCTTATCAAGGAGTTAAATTTCCGTATTTGCGAAAATTTAGATAGAAATTTCAAGACATTTTAAATTTCGATAGAAATTAAACGGAAATGATAAAAATTGCTATTAAAATATAAAAATTTTGAATGAAACTTTACTATATATTTATTTAACATATTATCTTGATAAAAAATATGAAGAAACCAAATTATATATAAGTTTCATGTGATATAAGATGAATATAATGCGCGCTGGAGACAAATAATGTACAAAAAATGGTTTACTAATTAATAATTACATAAATTTTATTGAATAAATACCTCAGTTTTATTTATACAATAATTTGCATCATAAATTAAACATAAGTAATCAGGTAACAACTTAATCCGAAATTTATTAAGAATGTTAATTTATTAGTTATGGACTGAAAAAGTTTAAAGAAAAGTTGAGTTGTGAGACCTAAAAAAATTGTTGTTAAATTGATTTGGAGACAATAACAAGTGTTGAAGATTTATGGAATATTATTTGAGGTTATGATGATTGTTATATGCATTATTTAAGGTTTGGAGATTCTTGGAGTGGAGAAAAAATAAATGTTTGGAGATTCTTAGATATTTATTTGAGGTTATAAGAATTTTTAACAAATTAATTTAAGTAATTAAATATTTATATGAATTATTTAGAATTATTTAGAAACATATAAATTAAATTGAATGAGGTATGGGGACTCAAAATTTGAAGTCAGGTTATAAAAATGGTACAAGATTAGAGGAACTTATAGGAATTATCGGACTTGGATCGTTGATTGGTGATTTATTTAAAGATTTGGATGAGTATGCCCTTAATATAAAAGTTTGGATTTAAGAGAAAATAATTGAATTATATCTTTATAAATTATGATTTTGGCGTTGTCGGATAGAACTCGAACTCACGAGCATGTAGGCGAAAACGGATCGTGAATCGGAGTTACGTAGACAAAATTACAAATATATGAAGTATAAGGGCAAAATGATAATTGCAGGTCAGATTTTAAAAAAATAACAGAGCTGGTCTTCTTCTTCCCCGAGCTAACTCTCTCTCCTCTGCATATTTTCTCTCTCCTCCTCTTTTCTTTGACCAAACTTTGATCACTCATATCTCTTTCATTCGAGCTTCGATTCCGGCGATTTTGGTATCGTTAGAAAGCTATCGACGACGCCTTTCCATTGGTGGCCTCAGATCACTCATCCAACCATCCACGAAGACGTAGTGACGCAAAACCAGTAACACCTGTCGGTCGGCGATCTCCCATTTCTGGCAACGACAAAACCTCAAACCACCCAAGATCTCTTCCTCTAATCGAGCTAGACCTCATGGTATCCTTCCCTTGCCTCAACAACCAACCACAAAGCCATCACTT
>QANT01005031.1:0-26578 GCA_003254885.1 Purshia tridentata
AGGGGCGCTTATTATTTCCGTCACTCCCACCGCCCTTATGCCATTTAGGGGCGTTTATCCGCCTCTACTATTTTTTTTAGGGACGAATCATTTTTGCCCCTATAACCTATTTTTCTTGTAGTGACGTGAAAGAAAGTCCACAACAAACCCTAATTAATTAACCTATAAAGTACCTGCAGATCGAGAATGGCCTATTAATTTGTTAGGAAGAACAAGGGTAATTCTAGCAAAGAAGGTCACATATGGAGGTAGGGAGGAAGGTAAAGCTATTGCCTATATGGCCCACAAATTCAAGAGAGGGTTGCAGTGATGCACAAAGGGAGAGGGAGCAAGAAAACAATTCAATATATAGTGTTGTGGAATTCTGTTAGGTAATTATATTTCTAAAAAATAAAATACAAATTGTTTTATTTTAAATAACATCTCACTTTTTATATTGAATTTATTATTTAAAATCCGTTGAAATCGAGTAAATGTTGGAAATTTATTGACTTTCATATAATACAATTTATACTGCAAAATCTATAAAATTCTATAATTTTTTAAATTTCATATAAGTCAATAACTCTTTAAAAGACATATTTGAATACTGTTCACTTTTGAAAGACTTTTTAAAAGTCTTGATTGAATAATACAGGATATTTTAAAGACTCTTTAAAAGTCTCTATTGAATACTAATAAACTTTTTAACTTCCCACAAGTCATTTAAAATCTTAATTAAATACACCCTTTGTAGCTTATTTTTCAATTCAAATTATTTTACTTACCTATATATAAACACATAAAATGCAGCTACATCACACACTTACAAACAAGCTTCAGCCACAGCATTTTAGTACTTCACTGTTCAATCCCAAACTGCTTATAATCCTTGGACTCTATACAATGCCCATTACCAACTCACTTCCCATGAAATCACCCAATTCAACCACAATGCCTCCACTAGATCAACTGCCTAAAGAAACCTTCTTTGAGAACTTGGATCTGTACCAATGGGAAGGTTTCTGGTACAGACCAAAACACCTTGAAGCAGCCATAGCCTGTCAATCCCAATTTGAGGCTCAGAATGATGACGTCATTTTGGCATCAGCTATGAAAACAGGTAGCACATGGCTGAAAGCCCTCTGCTTAAGCATTATGCAGAGGCAGCAACAAAAACATTGTGAAGTAGTAGCTGAAGCTGATCATGAAGACCTTTTGGCAAAGAACCATCCTGCCCATTATGTCCAGACCTTGGAAGTCCAGCTCTACGCAGCAAACGCATCTCCTGACCTTTCAGGTATGCACTCTCCAAGACTCTTCCACACTCACTTGCCTTACAAGGCCTTGCCTGAATGCATCAAGAGCAGCTCATCAGATTGCAAGATTGTGTACATAACCCGGAACCCGAAAGACACGATTGTGTCAATGTGGCACTTTTTCAACAATCTGAGAACACCTGAGCAGGGTCCATATCCATTAGAGAAAGCATTTGAGAGTTTTATCAATGGGGTTTGCCATTTTGGGCCATTCTTTGACCATGTTTTGGAGTACTGGCATGAGAGCTTGAAGAGGCCTAAAAAAATTCTGTTTTTGAAGTATGAGGATCTGAAAAAGGACCCCAAGAAACAGGTGAAAAGGCTGGCTTCATTCATGGGAAGGCCATTTGGTGATAAGGAAGAAAAGGCAGTTGAGGAGGTGATTAAAAGGTGCAGCTTGGAGAGGCTCAAGAACTTGGAGGTGAACAAGAGTGGGATTGATCCTTGGGTTGGGATGCCAAACAGTGCCTTTTTTAGGACTGGGATTGCTGGGGGATGGAAAAAGGTGTTGACAACTCAGATGTCTGAGAGCCTTGATCAAATTGCACTCATGAAATTGGAGGGATCTAGTCTTGGTTTTGAGTATATGTAATGCTAATTGCTATATAAAGCGGGTTTCAGTTAATTGAATTGTTTCGCTAATTAAGAAACTCTGTCGCTTTGGCCAAAAAAGAAACTCTGTTGCTGTTTATTTGCAATGTGCACTAGACATTAAGTACAAGATTAATTATGCCCCTTTTTTCAATCAATATAGAGAAAGTTAATTAATTATGAGATAATGTTCATATTATATATCAATTCTAACTTCTGGTTTTCATTATGAATCTAGATACTGTTCTCTTGGTTATTCTTAACCTTTCCAAATGTGTTTTTGAGTATTATTACAAAATCTTACAGAAAGTTAGAACCCTTAGATGTCTAATGGACCATTGGATTAAAAGTCATGAGTAGTCAAGACAATGCGAGGAATATACCTTTGAAGTTTAGCAGTTTTTAATTAACGATTTCTCCACAGCACCCCCTGACCAAAGAAACAAAAAACTAGAAAGCCATTATCATAGTTTTGGTTGCCAAAATTCTTCATTACTTTCTTGATTTGTAAGGTGTAGAGAGGTGACACACACACATATATATAGGCCTTCCAATAAAGGATCCCTTTAGGAGGCATACACTAGTCATTTTGTGGTGTAGTCGATTTGAACCGTTCATTTTTTATATTTTCATTAATAGATTATCTTTACAAATATATATATATATAGTTTTTTTCTTCAATAATATATATACATGTAACATGTGACTGCATCCCTCTCCATGTGCAAGATACAGTAGTAGTTGTACGTGAGTGATAAAGATAGAGTAGTAGTTTTATATACTTTGTTGCATCACGTAATAATTTACACATAATAATTAACTTCAATTTCTGGAGTAGTTGTCTAGCTAATAATGCAAACAAAATTTACACGTGTAAATTATAAGTATTTTTTCTCCTTCCTTATTTTCTTAGGCTTCTCCCTCTTTCAATATTGTCAATCATGTAGCAAAAACAAAGTTTTCATTTTTCCCATAGCTTTAATCTAGTCAAATTAATTAACTTTAATGATCATGATTTGCCCACTTGTACAATACTTTTTTTTCTCCTTTTTTTTTTATATATATTAATTCTTTCATCTCTTTAACTTTTCGGTCTCTTTTTTCTCCTTTTCCTTTCCCTCTTCTTTTTTCTTCAGCTTTTTCTTTCCCCACCATCCCATTTTCCTCCACTAAGCATTAATTGATAGCAATTTCTCATATATAAAAGAAAAATTTTTTGGACACGTACGTACTAGTCATTTGCATATTGATAGTTAAATCATGTTGAAACCACTAGACCAAATAATTTATTCACAAACTCTTAAGATTAGTCTAAATGATAAGAGATCGAAGATAGAAAAATGAATTAGACTGAATCATATATGTTTGCAACTGACCGACATATCCATCCACTAGAACCCTCTAAATGGTCTCTTTAACCTGCAAAGTCACAAATCATTCTTCTCCCTTTGCATATATCATGATCAATATTCTATAGATAAATTAAAAAAGGAAACATCTCCTTTCATCTTTGAACATTTAATTTTCCAAAAAAATGCCATGAACTTCAAAATTTTGTTCAAAATTTACTGCTATTGTTATTATTTTTATTAATACTTTTTTTTTAAAAGTCATCAGATGTCGCACATTGAATTATTTTTTCAAAGTTATTTTGGTCACAGTGTTTAATTCAAGAAATTTTTATTATTTTATATAACAAATGTATGTACTTAATATGTTTATATTTTTTTCTCACATAACTTATATGTGTTATCATATTTTTATATCATATTTTTTGTACCATCTTACGTGTTATTATTGTACTGGCAATGTATTTCCTTATTTTTAGGGTTTTTATTTTTATTTTTTTAATATCCAATGTATGAATGCCACGCAAATTACCACATAAAATAGTATAAAATTATGATTATAAAAATGTGGTAAATATAGTATTGTTGTATGTGATATTATGTGTTTATATCTCTTATCATTGTAATTAATGAGGGAAGAGGAGGCATATATGCACAAAAAACAGACGAATTCTCCATTAATGACATCCCGTGCATGAGGGATCACATCCCTTCCTAGAAATTAATTCAAGGGTTTTCGCGGGCTTGGATTACGCAATAAGAATGGTGGTGATATTTGTGTGTGGCCGGTAGTTTGGGACTTTAAAAAATTAAATAAAACTATAAAAGTAAATAAATTTTAAAAAATTAAATAAATCTAAAAAACTAGTTTTGATAGGGAAACACAAGTTATGGTTTAGTAAATATTTAGTAGCCTATAAACAAAATTTTCTTTTGAAAAATCGTGATTATAAGTAGTTGATATAAAACGTAATTTGTTTTACTTAAAGGCATTTTTATAATTAAATTAGTTTTGATTCTGTTTCTTGTTAATTAGTAAACATTTTTTTTGGGAAGAAAGTTAGGCTCAAATCTTGTGAAGGAATTACAAGGACTTCCGCCATTACAGTATTTTAGGCAAGTAGATCAGTGAATAATCAAAGACTAAATTCTCAAATCTTCATTAGGGAAGAACTATCAGATACAAAACAGCGACATCGCTCTATGCACATATCTCTCGCGGCATCGCCGAAGGCCGAACCAACTGTTGCCAAGTAGATGCTGATTCTGCACAACGCGTAGATTGCGCACAATGCTGTCGACGGACCAAACCCAAGCGATCGGAAAAGCTATCATTTATTGAGATGAAAGAACTCTTACATGGAGAAATGAAAAAGCTCTTACAAAGAGAGAAGAGAATATCCAGATTAGAGATCGTTGATGTAGGTCCGAACACCGTTAACATTCAAGGATCACCAAAAATAATTAGTAAACACTAATAGTTAGTAAACATGTTAATGAGAATTGTCCAATTTTGATTCCGCGTAGAATCATGTTCAATGAACCTATCCAGGTGCAAGATTTTTATCCCCTTCAATTATATATTATTAATTATTGAGTCATTTTTTGGACGTGGAATTAATTTCATCTATACGTGCTCATGGCTTTAGGGGTGTAAATGAATGGAGCTAGAATACCAAGGTGATCAAACTCGGCCCGTATATTTGAAAAATTTTCAGGCTCAACCTCGGCTTGATTCGTTCAATTTTCTCTAAGCTCGGGTTTGGCTCAGCTTGCCTCGTTTTTGAAACGAGCTTGGGGTGAAAAATGAAGTTTAAAATATTTTTTTGAATGGAAGGTATCAGAAGAAAATTGGTTGGCTGAACTATATATATGAAGCCCATTTCTTATCAGCCCTCTGGCTCTTTGTTCCTCTAATTGTAATTTACCTTATCCAATGAAGTCTCAAGTTGACCAAAAAAAGAAATTGTAATGGGTCCCTGAGACGTACTCTGAACAAGTCTGAAGTTTTATTCCTACTCTTGTCACCACATAGAAAATATCAATATCCCATCCATCATTAGGCTTCTTAGTTTCTCTTTGGGTTTACATAAATTTTTAGTTTGCTGGTGACAAAACTATGACACCCCCCCATTTGTACTTTGACGCACTTTGACGCTACACCCCTGTAGGGGCATGTTTACTCATCAAAAACAGAAACAAAAAAAGACAGGCCATTAATAATGAATTCCACATACAACCCTTATGAGAATTCGAATAATAGTTTAAAATGTAACATGCAGAATGCAAATGAACGTCGACTCGTAACAATCACTCATCATGGATTCTGCATTTTGTATTCAGCAAAAGAAACCCAGCCCAATTCTTCGGATACATACACCCAACTCCAAGAGCCAAGAATTCTTCGAAATGATTGGTTAGAAAACCCTAACAAGTAACAAACGTGTGCGACTTTTAAATTGAGAAATGGCCAACGCTTTCCCAGAACCCAAGGCGACATCACTTGTGTAGATAATAAGTGATGGTGACCACTCACGTCACGCCAGCTAACTGTTACATACAGCCACTGCTACTTTTTCTCTCTGGGAATTGGTAGTTTTTTGTTTTTTTTTGTTTGGTCTCATATGAAGAAGAGTACACTGTACACAACACTTAGTTATTAATAGGCTATTATTTCATGATTTTGCGGGTTGTGTAACTGTGTTTATCAATTTGTTATTTTTCACTTTTTTAGTTTTGTCAACTATATATCTTTTTCAGGATTAGATGTACATCATTAATATTAGAAAATAGTATATGAAATAGTCAAGTTGAGACCCAAATAATGAAGGCTGCTATATGCACATCCTCTTTCCTTTTATTATACACTTTTTTATCAATTTGTAAAATCACAAGTTTACTCTAATGTTAAAATACCATAAGGACAACTATTATTAAAAAGGAAAAACAAACAAAGAAGGAGAAAACAACCAACCACCCATGACCCTAATCCTAGCCCCCACCCTTGCCTATGTCATCCCTCTGCTCTACACCGTCGACCTCTCTTTCAGTCGACAATGGTGCAAAGAGAGAAAGAGATGGGGGATGAAAGAGAGGGAGAGAGAGAAGAAAAAAAAGTTGCTGCCGGTGTGTAGAAAGAGTGTAATGAGAAATTGTGAAAAAATTAAAGTAAAAAGGATGTATAAGATTGAATAAGATATGTGATAATGTGAGGTGAGAATTAAGGAAATGAGTATTCATACAGCAGCCGTCTAGTTAAAAGGTTTTACACATAACAATAAACAAGTGAAAGGAGTATTTAATTCACTCACTAAAGAGCCATCACTTCACAAAAGTGTCAACCATACAACAGGGTACAAAAGTTACAATATAGTATCAAAAGCAATATAAATAAAATATTAAAACACTATATATGAAAATACAAATTTATGTGCGCAACACATTATAAAACAAAAACAAACAATTAGTGCATCTTCTATAAAGATATAGATTATATTAATATCAAAATAAACAACCCGATATGTTCAATTACATTATGCGTGTAATATTGCCATAACTGTTGCATATGAAAGAGAGAGGCTGCATATTAACTTTTTTCATATCTTCCTCGTATATATTTGTAATGTTCCTGCTCATTCATTTACCTAAATATGGATTGGATAGTGATCAGTTTTGAGCTTGAATGGAGGAAAGGTCTATTTGGGATGTATCTTCTTGGTTGAAATCAATTAAATAAATGAGGCTAAGTGTCATTGATCAAAAGAAAAAATAAAATGAAAGAAAAACATAGCACCTTCACTAAAACTATTAGCCACTACCTACTTATAAATAACTTGCCATCAAAAGTTCATCAAACCAAAAATTCTCAAGATCAATTAGCCAAATTCTAACTCGTAATATTAACAGTTAATTAGCCATATATTCTACCAAACCAGTTACAAATCAATATGGCAGTTGATAGAGTATGTAGTAATTACATTCTTTACCTTCTTTACCTATGCGATATATGCAGATTGATTAATCATGCTAATTTTAGTAATGCTACCTACTTAATTAAGTTGGCTTCAATCGCGAAAGATCACCGGAGCAGCCAATTTCATCAGCGGTCTCAAGCAATCCGGCGAGAACTTCCTCGCAAACAAGTACTCGTAGCTCGAATTGGATTTCCTCAATGAACGCACCAGACGGGCTGAAATTTCAGCCCGCTTGTACGTGTACGGATGCCCGTCCGTACTTGCAGTCCAGTTCACTCTCGTCAGTGTGTAGTGGCTACAACCCTCAGGGTCCTCCATGGACAAAAGTGTTGGGAAGTAGTGCTCCTCGGGATAACAAGAGTACTCGTTCAAGCAAGGCAGCCGAAATTTCCTCCAAAGCTTCTTGTCCTTGATCACAACTAGGGAGTGTTGTTTTGTCAGAATGTAAAACTGGGACCCCACCCGGAAGTGCTGGAACGGCACTTCCGGGGTCATGACATTCTCTCCCCGAGCGTCGTAGCGCTCGGGGAGATTAGGGTCGTCGGATAAGATTTCGATGAAACTCGGGCGCTTGGATTGTGTAGAGAAACTTGCAAAAGTCGTCATGTCGTTGCCGAAGAGAGTGGTGTAGACGAAGCGGAAGGAGTGTATTGGGATGCAGTGTTGGGAGACAAGCGCGAAGTAGAGATTGAGAGGATCGTCTATTATGGCGTTGGCGAGGAGTCTCCGGGCGGCGGAGATGAGTGATGGGGAGCCGCGGGAGGTGGTCTTGGCGGGGATGAGGCGGTTTTGGAATACGCCGCCGGGAAGGGTTATTGGGGATTGGGGATCGGCGTGGATGTAGATGTTGTAGAGGTGGTCGTGACCGTAGAAGAATTTTTCCCATAAAGGAGCGAAGGAGAGGTCGGAGTTTGTGAGGAAGAGGAAGGCGATTTTGGGTTTTTGGTTTGGGGTGAGGCCCAAGTGGGAAATAGAAGAGTGAGAAGAAGAGGAGGAGGCAGCAATGGCTTTGTGGAATAGGAAGAGGTCGTCGAGTTCATCTGGGGATGATGAAGAGAATTCCATGTCTTTTAGAAGGAGGATTGTTGGGGTGATGAAGAAGAGGAGAGGGAGAGAGACGAGTAGAGCCAATATGGGAATTATTGGAGGTGAGAACATTTTTGTTGGGGAATGGAAAAATTAAATCAAAACCAAGATTTATGGGATTGGGGGATCAAATCTTGGGATGAAGGAAAATTGAAATTTGAAAAAAGGGATTTAATGGGGCTGTGAGATTTGGAATTGGAATCGGAATTGGGAAATTTGAGATAAGGTTGATGGGTTAAAGAAATAGAAGAAATTTGGGGTTTTGAGTGGAAGATAATGTTGGTGTTGATCAAGTTGGGGATAGGTGAGAAGGATAATGATATGATGGGAAAATTGGAATAAGGGGACAAATAAAAGAAGGGGTTGAAGATTGGAAGGGAGGGAAAGGGATGGAGAGATTGTATTACGTTTTTGAGTATATGCTTCTTTACTTTTTGCTTTTGATAAAGTGGAGTGAGATGTAAAAGCAAATAGGGGGTTTTGTATTGTACCAAAAAACAAAGAGGGGGGGTTTTTGTAGGTTGAGAAAGAGAGAGATGAGAAGGTGATTCCTGATGGGAGTGGACATATATGTATCATGATTTATCAGTGATCCCTCCCACTACAAAGAGGCGTTTGGGTAACTAATGGTCTATAACATTGTCTTTCTTTTCTTTTTATTTTTCCTATTTTTTGTATCTATGAGAATACGATAAATTAGACAACTTTCCCTGTCATTATGGGTAAATAAACTTCTATTAAGATCAATTCGTGTTAGAATTGGATTACACATAGTAGGACAAAAGGAATGAGTCTTTCTTTCAAGTTAATATTGTCCTTATACATAAATATGTCATTATTTACTTCATTTAATGATAAAATTAACTTCTTTTTTTCTTAATAGAAAAGGAAATATTGGAAGTTAGAACTAAATGTAAGGGTAAATACTCTTAGACATAATTAGGGTTCTCATTTTTTATATTAATGATTTTATATATGTTATACTTAAAATGGATTGATCAAGATGCACTAGGTGTTACACATGTCTCTCAATTTCAGTCCCTTAGTAGTTTAGTTGTCCTCTTCATATTTTTGCCTTTCCGACGACTCAGCCCATTAATATATATCTTCCTAAATTAATATTTTTCTCATATTAATGGATTTAAATGACTCGGTATATTAATGGATTTGACTTCTTATTTTAATGGCCGTAGTATTTTACCATTTAAACAGTACAGATTTTCTGCCCAAAAAAAAAGAAAAAGAGTCCCGATTTTATTCAAATCTTTATCTCTTCCTTTATTCAAATCGTTGGTTCCTGGGTAAGTAGTTTTTGATAAAATCAGTTTTGTTTACGTGTTATTCCCACCGGTAAAATCAGTTTTTGGTAAGGTATGGATAAATAGAATGAGAGTATTTTAAGTCTTTTTGTTTTACTCCATAAATAAATTTAGTCCTTATAGTTTCAAGGTTTCGATTTTGATTCTTAGGTTTTCATTTATTAGTCCTTATATTCAATGATCAAAATAGCTAACGATGAAAACTCAAAATTAGAATATTTAAAACAATAATACTATTCTTACTATATTTTTTATAAAATCTTATGTGTCATTATTTTACTGACAGGGTATTGGGGTTTTTTATTTTTTATTTTTAGTGTTTAATGTATAAATGTCATGTAGATTGCCACGTAAGATAGTATAAAAATATAGTAAGTGTAATATTGTTGTTTTTAAAACCACACGAACCAAATTTATTTTTAGAGTAAAATTCAAAAATCAAAATTGGAATTTTAAAACCACGAAATTTTGGCCTCTTAGTAATCATATGCAAAGTTACACGTTTATATGTTAAATTCAAACTGACATATATAAATATTTAAGGATCAAAATTACTAACAGACGAAAACTCAAAATTAGAATTTTTAAAACTATGAAAACCAAATTTATTCTTAGAGTAAAATTCAAAAGTCAAAATCAGAATTTTAAAACCACGAAAACTAAATTTGTTTTTAAAGTAAAATACAAAGATTAAAAACATATTTAACTCTTTTAAATATAATGTTTAAAAATTCCATTAAAATATAAATCAATAAGTATTTTCATCATTATATCTATCAAATATGACCGACAAATGTAAAACTCTCATTTGTAAATGAGAACATTTCATAATTGGATCTAATTTTACAAAAAAATAGATGTGTCAAACAAACCATATTGAGCAAATCACGAGAAATATTACAAATAGGCTTGAACTAGGTACGACTAATTTGACATTATTTTTTATTTATTTTTAAAGAACTTTGCAATAACAAATTCAATTTTTTAGAAAAAAATATTAATATTTAATTATAAGAAATATTAAATATTATACATTAGCTTTTTCATCCTTCAAAATAATATAAATAAATGTCTATAGACCGCCCGTTTAAGGCATGGCATGAACACAAATAGACAAAACACTAATGACCATCTCAGACTTAGGTATTAACTGTATAAGTCGCCACATGCATTACACGAAAGCACAAATAAGCCAAACTTCAACAGGTTTAACTGACGCGGCACAAAGCTTTGTGATCTTTGACAAAAAAAACCTGAAACTTTCTTGGTGGCAGCCTCCACAAGAGCCTCTGCATAATCTCGAATTAAGGCTCTAACAAGTTTCTTTGAATAAAACAAAATAAGATAGAATGATTATTCATATAAGAAAAATATTAACGAAGCAATATATCCATCAAACTGAAAAATATATCAAAGTTGCAAATATAAATCTAAATCCACAAGCCTCCATCCCAATATATATGTCCCATGATAACTATGCGAGCATCACACTCAACAAATAACAAAACTCATATAACAATACACCAAGTCTTTAAGAGTAAGAGGACGCTTAAGCCTCAAAGCAAAGTACACGAAAACCCATATTAAAGCCAAAACTCAAAGAAGCAACCACATCACCCACCACATTTTGCTCGAGAGAGATATTACGCAAAGAGCAATCCAAACCCGCAGCCAAAAGCTCCCAACATAATAGAGAAAGAATGTTTTTTGGTTGCAAAGAGATAAAGATTTAAATTAAATAACATTATCATTTTCTTCCATAGTATAAGAGAATATGGGTGTACCTTGAAGTACAGAAACTATCAACTTAATCGCTTAAACCATTGGAACTGTTTTGGAGACACCACGTGAGAACACCAAGTGCTTAAATACTTAAATACGGGTACATGTGCTTTTGTTCACACACATATAATCTTGCACAGATATCCAAAGCTGTTATGAATTCACTATTGAGCATCACCAACATATTAGATGATTAACACATGTCACTCGAAGAACATGTATCAACCACCTACACCTTTTTGTGATAAGCAAAATAGCACTTTTTATATACACACACATGTAGTGGTACGCATACAGTGTCCGTACCCTAGAACTTGCCCATATATCAGTGATCAGTCTTTGGTAACAAGTCATTTTACATTGGTGGACTGATCCTTTCCAAACCCCATCATAACATGAGTTGCCAACATTGAACCTCTACGAGTCATTTCCATAATTCGGCCAACCAGTGGTATCTTAGCTGTTTCTTTGTTCCAAAGAGGCTTCTTGTCCCACCTGCACATCATTCATGTTCGCTTCATAATTTATCTGACAGGAAATTTTTTAAGAAGTTTACTGCTGAATAAACCAGACTTGAACTGCACTTGAATACAATTAGAAATCTATGCTCGCAAAAGATATAGTTCAACAAATCATAACCAGAACAAATATGTTCCATGCTTCCCAGTCTTGTTTTCATGGTTCACATAGACTATGATGCTCTAAAACATTGGCGGGTCCAATAAATTATTCTTCAGGCGGATGGGAAATACTACAAGTTGCTTATCTCAGTCTCTTTGAGGCCTTTCATTGAGTTCCCTTGCCTCCAGCTTGAGGAAAATATGAATCCATAAATTGTGGTGCTGGAACAAATTAATGGGAAAATTTTGTTGCATGGAGGAAATAAACTCCACTTGCCCCTACATAGATCCACCACTGCTCTAAAACCTTATGCTTCAATAGATATTGATCCCATAAGCATTGAGCTGTTCAGTAAGAAGTTCTAGGACATCTGTTCTAAAAGTATTCCCTTAGACACTGTTTTATTTTAAGAGTTGGCTAGTCCAACCTGGATTTGGGTACAGTCACAGCAGACTTGGTACATAGTTCAAAATTTTTAAATATACAGCTTTCCAGCTTAGCTGCAAAGAAAGAAAGAACGAAAAGACAAAAGAAAAACATATACACAGCAGAGCTTTTGGACAAGGAAGGGAATCAAAATATACCAAAATATAAATGGAAGGAAGGAAAATATTAGAGCTTTTAGCGCATACCAATCTTCATGGCGAACAACTTTCCCTTCCAAAGTGTACAATTTGATGAGTGATATCATATCTATGTCTCTCCCCAAGAACTTGTAGTGTTGCTTGTTATCAATCAATATCTGGAGTCAATGGACATGAACGTTTAATTAGGTACTGTTACAACATATCAACCCAATCATAACATATTTTATAAGAAAAACTTTTATAAATTTGACAAGAGTTGCCGAACTAATTATCGACCTCATGATTTCCTGGTGAAATCGTATTTTCTTGAATGCTGTATTCTACAATTCTTGATTCACTAAATACCTGAAAAATAGGGAAATGTAGTTGAAGCTGTTAAGTTGATTAACAAAATGTTCAATACCAGTGAGTAGAAGATTGAAGCATTTAGAATCTATCATATAATAAGTACTGACAAAAGAACTCTTCTACACCAGTTTTTCATGGAGAAAAAACTTTTAATTAGGGAATAAACGTCCTACATTTAAAAATGTTAATTTTCATTAAACCCAAGTTACCTCACAATTGATGATCTCCAAGATGGCGATACACAAAGAATTCATGCCATGAAATATATTCTTTTGAAACTAAATGAGCCTCATTGAGCACCATACCAAGTCTACCATCTCAGGATACAAATTCAGTTTCAAAGACTTATTAATCTAGTTGTTTCACTATGCTATTATTGTATTCAAGTAATGTTGTGTATAATAAGATAATATTTATTAATTAATTAATTAAAAAAATTTAGCCCTTACTATTGCATATACATTCAAAACTTGAGCAAGCCAGTCTAGTTTCAACCAAATTATTTGTTCAAACAAAGCAAATTTCATTTAAACCACTACAAAATAATTGTCATTATATCAGAACCTAAACTATCCTATAAAGGAGCAATCTGGGTTTTCATCAGTACTCCAAAGTATTGACTCTTTAAAATGAAATTTGAAACTTAGTCACACTATGATAAAAGGCTAGTACTTTCATTAATTACGTCCAGGTGTACACATTGAGTTGAAAAAGATATCCCTAAAGAATATAAAATGTAAGTGATAATAAAAATGGACACATAATTAACCTTGCCAATTGAATAAAATGCTGATTTGATCTGCTTCAACCTACCAAAAGAAAAATAGAACTCATGTAATACACAGAATATAATTTATGGATTTCAGTCTCAGAAAATTAATGAAGCAGAAAGATCTAGCAAAGAAGCAGCTTAAAGAAAAGGTCATGTAATGGCCCAATGCCTCATACAAAAGTGTTATCTGAAGTTGAAAATTGGATCCTACGACTTGATCTTCCCAACGCATAGCCAATGTGTGATTCAGAGTATCAGTCTCCCCTCTTTTAGGACCTGCCATTTTTGAAAAGAGGGAAATCACACTGTATCGCACTTATAACATTGGATGAGCCTTTCCGATGTGGGATGCAACCATTTACCTATCTACGGAATCCATGTTACCCCGTAGCACGGGAGGAGCAGAGCCCTTTCCGTAACAGAATCATCATAACTATGGCCTCTCAAGTCTCATATAGGCATTGTGATGGGTTGCTCTGATACAATTTGTAAGGAGCAAAGCCTTATCCAAAAGTTCTAGCAGAAGTTGATATTTGGATTCCTTGGTCGTGCTAAGTACTCTAGATCTCCCCACCCCATAGCTGATGTGAAATTCAAGAGTATCACAAGTGTATTTTATCTGTTGAGCTTCAGTCTCACAAAACTAAAGAAGCAGCAAGTTCTAGCAAAGAAGCAGCTTATAGAAAAGGTGATCTATTCTCTATGTTGAGCTCCAGTAGAGTACTGCACAATGAGGCTCATACTTTGCTAGAAGATTGATGTACCAACAAGCAATATCCCCTCAAACTCTTCAAATTGGATAAAACACACAGTTTTGACACCAAGAGAAATTATATCAGACAAAAATCATATCAATCTCGTACGATGAAGCATACTTCGTTATGATACAAATATATGGCATAGTCAACTTTGGAGTAATGCACAAACTGAGATACCTACACCCCCTGTTAAAGTGGGAGACCTCAATTTTGTGATTCAGAAACAAGTTCCTGGAAAATAACATTTAATTTTCTTTTTCTTGTTTCTTTTAAAAAAGCCCAATTCTAGTGATTGCAGCAGAAGATGTTAAGTAAATTCCACAAAAACAATTGTCATCTTCAGAATGGTGGAAACCAGCTTCCTTTGTTCTAGATGGCATAATTCAAAAAATTATAATACACACCAATCTTATCGCTTCAGTTTATGAAAATTACCAGATATAATAATAACATCAAATCACAAAATATGTACAGTCTTTCTACTATAGTGGGTGAATTTCTCTTCGTAAGTTGCTTATTGAGAAAGAAACAAATAAAAGAGTACTATGTTTTGAGATGAAAGAACAAATTCAATGCAACTCTTCCCGGTAGAAAAATGCTTGATTTCATCCCAAGTAGTACTAACATTGACAACCGAAAAATACTAATTAAGAAAATCATAATTCTAGCACAGTTAAGTGAAAATTCAATACGAATTGAGTAATACTAATTACTTACCCATGAGCACACATCAGTGGGTCCTCAAAGGAAGCATTCGGAGCGTAGATTTCAAAGTCAGAAGGTGTTGCACGGGAGGCATATCTGAAATGATTCAAACCAAACATCTCATGAAATCTGTGCCGGGATCAATTTCAAACGGTGTAAAAAATCTTCTCTAGCCATACATTTATTTCAGAGTGAAATTGTTAAAGTCCAGTGCACCAAAAACACTGGTGAAGACCCAGAAAGCATTATAGGCCTTATTATCTGTAAGAGAGTGTGAAAGAGAGAATGAAGCTCACAGGTTCAGAATGTGAGGGAGTATATCATCTGAAAGACGCTTTCCTGAACTTCTTTCACATGCTCCTTTGCAGCACGCTTCCCTCGTCTGATTCATGCTCTCTTCCTTATCTTCAAGACCCAACGTGCATATGAAACCATTTTAGTATGAAATATCAAAAACTCAAATCCCACTGAAAACTAAAACCAACCAACGAGCTTCATGAAAATGAAAATCTTAAAAAACCAAATTCGGACATAGAAATTAAGAAATTAATGAATGAAACCTTGTGGGTGCTTCTCCATGGATGGAATAGTGATGAGTGTTGGTATTGAGCCAGACAAGTTGGAATTTGCAAAGACTGAGAAGGTGATAGTTTCAGAAGACAAGGCAACAACAGCAACTGAGAACGGTAGCGGAATGGAAGCCGTGGCTTCATGGCATGCAACGTGGCCATTTTATGTCCATTTGTCAATGGGTCGGCCCGGCCCAAAATTGTCTCTAAGCCCGATTAGGCTTGACCCTATAGGGCCGGGGCGAGCCCGCCCAAAATGACTTGTTCGTCCAGGTGGACACGCTCCAATGTCCATTTTGAATATCAACAATTTCAGTTCATTGAAAAAAGTCAATGGGGCTGATAAAGGAAAAATCAAAGTTCTCAGGCTGCTTCATTTGCCAGGGGCCTCATCGTATGCGTGACTGCCTAAAGAAGCAAAACTTGAGTGTTGTGGTAGTTGTTGATGATGACGGACATGCTAACATGGAGGTTAACCCTCAAGTTAACAACATGGTGTTGGTTAAATGCTTTGCAGCTGCAGCCATACAATCTTAGAGATGAGTTAGAGCTCTTTATTGAAGTCTTGTATATGCATAGGGTGAAGTCACCATATATATATATATATGCATCATTCTTGAGTAATGGCATGCTGGTTGAAGTTGCTGAGAACATGCAGCAACTTGGGATGCTGAGGAAGCCATTATGGAAGAAATTGAGATTGTTTGGAAGACACTTGTACCAGATGTGGATATGTGATTGGAGGAAAATTAAGGATTTGTGTAAAGAAAATGAGAGAAAGAAAATCACATAATACACCACTATGAGAAAAAAAATACAAAAAGAAGTATACAAATACTTGAAAGAATGGAGAGAACCTTTTATGGGAATTAAACCTAATAAGGCAAAAAAAAATGGTATTAGTAACTTCTGTGTATGGATTCAATAAGAAATTTCGAATACCCAAGAAATATCAGTGTGGAGAGAACTTGACTAATCCATGTAACTACCCAAGTTATCCAACAAACATAGTATTGTATTTAACAGTCTTAAGTATACAATTTGTTGAAAGATAAATAAAAATTTGATTAAAAAGTAAAACATATATCCACATGTAAACCAAATCATAGGCTACCCAATTGAGAAAAGCAAATTTAACTATAGAAACCTACTTCTTGAATGAAGAAAATTTAACAAACGCAAACAAGTGAAATCACTTATGAAATCGCACATCTCGAACTCCCCAAATTGGAAAAAAATAAAAAAATTGTATGTACTCCTAAGAAGAAGCACTTTCAGCAAAAATACTATTAAGCATAAGCAATTTTTAAGAAATAGTTCCAAATGAGTCCTATCATAGTGACAGCTAGTTCATTTGTTATTTTTTTAGTGTTTGGATCATGGTTTAAATTACGTTTTTAATGTTTAGTCTCTAGATTGTATGACTTCATCCCCCAATCTTAAATTGAAATTCTTAAATCTTTATAAACTCTTTTAATTTATCTAGTAACTACACGACAATTTTAACTGTATTGTGAGACAGCCACATCTTTATACGAAATTCAAAAGACAAACATAATAAAAGATCATATTTTCCCAAGCAATTGGCAGTAAGAAATTCATATTTCGTATAAATATGTGACATCATTCAAAATGTCTTACTCTATGTTAGTATTAAAACTACAAAAATTAGCATTTGACCGCTTTGCTGAAAAATTAGTCTTAATTTTCAAATTTTTCTGGTACACATCATGTCTCATTTTTAATTTTTAATTTTTTTTGTTTTGAAAGTTGAAACATCCCGCACGGGCCACACCCGAAAAAATGTTAAAAACAAATTCCGGAAAAAGCAAAAAAGGGATTCTAGATCCTTCTTGCTCGCGCCCACACATACATAAGCACCAATGCCAAATTGCCAATGCTAACCACGAGCAACCACCCTCTAAACAATCAATCCTAGCCGTCCATTGCCTTCTTATAAAAATAAGATCTGACCACAATAATACTCCTCTTTCTCTCTCGCCGTCTCGTTTTTCTCTCTGCTATCTTAGAGCACAGGACACCTCCAATAAAATCGACTCTTTTGATCCCTATAAGGCTATACCCAAGATCGGTTAGTTCTCTATCCCTCTCTCTCTTTAAATCGATTTCCGAGATTTGGGTTGGTTTCCTGTTCGAAATTTTGATGGTGTTTTTTTTATCTTTCCTTTTAACATTTCGACAGAAAAAAGAAAATGTTTGGAAGAGCTCCAAAGAAAAGTGATAACACAAAGTACTATGAGATTCTGGGAGTTTCAAAGAACGCATCGCAGGATGATCTAAAGAAGGCTTACAGAAAAGCTGCCATCAAGAACCATCCTGATAAGGGTGGTGATCCTGAAAAGGTTGTACTTTCTTTTTCTATGATCTTCCATGATTTTGTTTACTACTTTTTTTTTTAATTTATTCGTGTGCGTTTTTATGAGGATTAGTTTGGTCAAACTGTACAGATCTAGGAAATATGCGTTGAAGTGTTAATGATTTCTGGTCTGAATTATTGCGTACTGACGCTAATAGTATAGACTGGGGTAAATTATGGTCTTTGGAGTGTTAATGATTTTTGGGTCTTCTGATTTGGGGTTTGAATCAGTATACTGACGCTAAGAATATGGATGGGGGTGTGTTTTGTTGTTAAATTATTCAAAAATTGATCTAATTTTAGAGTGTATTGAATTGCTGATATTACTTTGAAAAATGAATAGTCCTAGTACTGATTATGTGTCCGTGAAATTACATGATGCGATTTTCATCTGAAATTGAATCTCTTTTTCATGGTGGTAATTGATATTGGGTTTTCTAAGTCTTTTTGATGCGTTTATTTGAAACATTTTGCTTTTTGGCGAGAACAAGTGCACCGGGTTATATTCCAAAGCCAAGGAGGTGCCCGCGCTATTATTTCATTGCTGTCCAATAAAATATTTTGATGATACTTTCTTAATATATTGATTTGTGACCTTTTCAATTTCTTCTTGTAATTCAGTTTAAAGAGTTGGCCCAAGCATATGAGGTCCTGAGCGATCCGGAGAAACGTGAGATCTATGACCAATATGGCGAGGATGCCCTCAAGGAGGGAATGGGTGGCGGAGGTGGAGGCCATGACCCATTTGATATTTTCCAATCCTTCTTTGGTGGCAACCCATTTGGTAGTGAGGCTTTCACTCTTTGTGAATTTGATCTCTTTGTATTTGTATAAACTGGTATTCATTGTTTTGACGTTATGTGCCCAGGTGGTGGAAGCAGCAGAGGACGAAGGCAAAGAAGAGGAGAGGATGTTATCCATCCCCTCAAGGTTTCGTTGGAAGATCTTTACAATGGGACATCCAAGAAGCTTTCTCTCTCTCGCAACATAATCTGCTCCAAGTGCAAGGGGTTGGTATTGGATAATCTAATTGTATCTTATTGGCTGTTTCTTTGAGTAGTTTATGGTGCTGATATGGGGATGCCATATGACATGATGCAGTAAAGGGTCAAAGTCAGGTGCATCAATGAAATGTCCTGGTTGCCAAGGGTCTGGAATGAAAGTCTCTATTAGACACCTCGGCCCCTCCATGATCCAGCAAATGCAGCATCCTTGCAATGAGTGCAAGGGTACCGGTGAGACCATTAATGACAAGGATCGCTGCCCACAGTGTAAGGGTGAGAAGGTTGTTCAGGAAAAGAAAGTTTTGGAAGTCATTGTGGAGAAGGGTATGCAAAATGGACAGAGGATCACATTCCCTGGTGAAGCTGATGAAGCGGTAGGTCTACATCCTATCACGTGCTTGTTTTCTTTGAAAGATTGAAATGGTGTTTATTTTCAACTTTGGAGGTTCTTTTGTTTGGCAGTTCTCTAGTGTATATTTATTGATCTGTGCACATTGGTTTTTTTTTTTTCTCTCCCCTGCAGCCGGACACCATCACAGGGGACATTGTCTTTGTCCTACAACAGAAAGAGCACCCTAAGTTTAAGCGAAAGGGTGATGATCTATTCTTTGAGCATACCTTGTCCCTTATGGAGGCACTCTGTGGCTTCCAATTTATATTGACGCATTTAGATAGCAGGCAGCTCCTCATTAAATCCCAACCTGGAGAAGTCGTCAAGCCTGGTAAGTTACATCAGTACTTTTTTCGTTCTATTTATTTGTGTCTTGTACGTCTCACCTCAAAAGTGAAATTCTCCATTTGGTTAATTGCTGATGTTTCGAATTATTCTCAACTTCGTTCTAATATATTCTTTTCTCTACGAACTTTCTTAAGAGTACATCAAAAATGGATGGGCCATATTGACCTGGAACGATGCAGGATGATTAGAATTGGTTTTTTGAATGGTTATTGATGTTAGTAATACGCATATATGGTAGAAGTCTTGGAATTGGTTTTTGAAGGGTTATTGATGTTAGTGATACGCATATATGTTAGAAGTCTTAAATTCAACATAACTGATGACGTAATGTTTGCTATTGGGGATGTTTTCTAGTTATCATTTTTTATATAACAGACTTCTTGTGCTGCTGTTGCTGCTCTCTTTCTACTCAGTTTGTCTCTCTCTCCTCTCTCCCTACGTTCATTGTAGTTGGGTGAGTGGAAGAAGACAGCTTTTCTGCACCAGCTTGCCTCCCAGCCCAGTGCTATCTGATGCGTCATCAGTCTTATATTTTTTCAAACTTCTCATTTTTCTCAATCTCTCTCTCTATCTCTCTCTCTCTCTCTCTCTATCTCTCTCTCTCCCTCTCCCTCCCGTCCCTCGCATCTCCCTCTCTTTCCTGATATTGTTGTAGTTAGGTGATTGGAAGAAGACGGCATTACCTGCAACGGCAGGCTACCTAATGTTATCACATGAGCCATCAGTTCAATGTGTTTTTCAATATCCTACAGACTTAAATGATATTTGAGACATGTCCCCACGATCTTCGTTTCTTTCTTTCCTTTGCTTGCATGCTTGTGTCAAGCTCTCATTTCACTCTGTTGTGCCTTGAATCTTTCGCAGTTCTTGTTTAACTTTACGCTGCTTCTTAGACTACTGGGTTCTTTGACACCCCAAAAAAATTGTTTAAGAAGTAAATTTTTTTGTGGAGTCTATTGTTCTGTTGTTATTCCCAACTGGGGTGTTTTAATATTTTTTGTTACCATTAGTTCGGTCACAAAATTGCTGTATTAACTTCAGAAGTTAATATAAAATTCTTGCATTAGTCATTTGCATCATTTTGAAATTTAAAATTGTGTTTTTTTAGCTTGATTTGCCATAGAATCATGGTGTGAATGCCAGCTTTTTATGGTCATAGATTAATGTAGTATCTGAAACTCTTAGCTTTTCTAATTTTATATTTATATCATTTGTCTCTATCAGATCAGTTCAAGGCTATAAATGATGAGGGCATGCCAATGTACCAGAGGCCATTCATGAAGGGTAAATTATATATCCATTTCACAGTGGAGTTTCCTGACTCGCTGAACCCAGAACAGTGCAAGGGCCTGGAGGCTGTGCTGCCTCCCAGGACTTCCGTACAGCTCACTGACATGGAACTTGATGAATGTGAGGAGACTACACTGCATGATGTAAACATAGAGGAGGAAATGCGTCGGAAACAAGCACATGCCCAAGAAGCATACGATGAGGATGAAGATATGCATGGTGGTGCCCAAAGGGTTCAATGTGCTCAGCAGTGATTAGAGTGACTTCCAAAAAGTATTTGAGAAAATAAAAGTTCTCAACATTGTGGGTCTGTTCTTGTAGTTTAGTAGTGTTTATTTCTGTTTTGGTTTTTATTATGAGTCTTTTAACTTTTGGGTATCTGAAAGTTGAACAACATAGCTATAAGGAACATGCTTCATCTGGATGGTTTACTTATATATATTATTTTGATTGTTTCTAGTGGTTTAGATTGCTGTTAAGAATTCTGTGTGTCTTGCTTGGGTGTTACGGCAGTGCAAAAGCCAATAATTTTGTTTCATCTTTCGGGTGCTATGGAGCTTCCTGGGACTTGGCAGAAAATATTTTCATAAAGCTTGTAAATTTGTGCTCGCTGACTTTTTTTGGTCAACGTGCTTGCTGACTTGTGATTAAATTAAAAATTTTCTTGGTCCAGAAGCTCATTTTTCAACCACAAACATTTCAAAGGGCAAACTATAAATCTTAGAACTTGACAATACTTAATTACTGGTTGGAAACCTTAGACCACTTCAGTCCCACTGTCACCAAATTAAAGACGTCTTCCCACTTATTTACACTTATTTCCTCTACATCTGTATGTCTTTTTACTGCAGCCCATTACGTATTGCCAAAAGCTCCTTACATTGGATATTTTACTACTTATTTTTGATTATTTTACAACTTATTTTTAGTTTATGAGATCATGCATTATGCTATGCATTTATTCATTAATTAACGTAGGAAGCTGCCATAGCAAAAAATTTGCCCATCAACTTATTATTCATTATATTGTTTGAAAATTCTCTATACCGCCCTTAGAAGAACCGTAACTAGCCTATTCGAAATTACTGGTCCATAGTTAATTGCATGCATTTTCTAAATAACTCTTAAAGTTTGGAGAAGCCACCCTAGCTCTCAACTTCGAAGTATTATAGAAGAAATTTTCTCACTCAGCAAACAGAAGCGTACGTTGACAATCTCTACCTCCCTTGGTACTTGGTAGCATAATATAAGCATATAACAAATCCCAAAACTCTCTCTCTCTCTCTCTCTCTCTCTCTCATGCATCAAACTGAAGATGATGGACGCCAGTAACAGCAAGGGACCAACAAGCAAAGCTCACCTTTTCGTTTCAATATCCCTCGGAGTCCTTGTACTGATGGTGCTGATAGCAATCGCTCTTTACTATATTGTGCGCCTGTGGATCTCAACACACCCACCTAATCTTCCCAACAGCTTTGTAGCACTCGCGGCCGCTGCAGCCTCCGACCAAGACTCAATAAGCATGGAAGTAGGCCTCGACGCCGCCACTCTCGGCGGCTTCCCAAAGTTGCTTTACTCCGAAGCCAAGACGCTCGACGACATTAATGGTGGTTCATCATCAACCACTTGCTGCTGCTGTTCTATATGCTTGACTGATTATAAAGAAAGCGATGTGCTTCGGTTACTACCTGATTGTGGTCATGTTTTTCACGTCAAGTGTATCGACCCTTGGTTAAGGCTGCGTCCCACATGTCCTAACTGTCGAAACTCGCCGCTCCCAACTCCGCTTGCCACTCCTTTGGCGGAGGTTACTCCCTTTGCAAGGCAACCATACTAAAAATTTCACACATTAATATTAATTTTTTCTCATATATATATTATGCTAAAAATTATGATTTAATTGTTATTATTCACAATATGATATTATAAATTTATATTATCATATTGTGAAACTGTATCAACAAAGCATACTCTGTATATATACATTTACCGTATTTACTCATGCAGAATATCGATCTTTACATGAATTTTTCTGTTTGCATAGCCATAATGGGTCTTATTTTTTTTTTTTTGTTGACATAGAAATACAATTGAAACGAATGTGCCACATGAATACCTAAATGGTGCCTACTAAATATTGGAAAATTCTATAATTAAGCATGTAAACATTTCGTGCACCCTGCCATTAATTGGAATTACTAATTATCAGAATTCTTTCTGAATCTTGTTTATTTCTAGCAAAATACTAATATGTATATATATGACTTGGTAATAATTTGGTGACTTTAACTGACTTTATTTCCGGAGAATATGTATCAACAACGTCTATACCAGGTACCTTAGCCACCAAGCTAGCATTTTATGTATCCAACACCAAGTGAGCCTTATATCTATCCAAGGTACCACACTTTATAAGAAACCCATTTACAATCGATAGGTTTTTTTCCCATCAGGTAAATCAACTAGTCTTAACTACTCTCAAGAATGAATTGATATAAGTTTGAGATCTAGGCCCATAGTTTTCTTCAAGAATGTCCATATAACCTCCTTGGTAGTCTCAAATCCTTCATACAATATGATTAAGAATTTTGGCTCGAGCCATTGCATTATCTTCTTCTCATTTAGCCAGATTTTTAGATCCAGCATCAGGTTTCTGATCACCTTTTAATGTATACAGAGTTTACTCGTGGTAAGAAGATAAGTAATTCTCTATTCCATTTGCTATGATTGACCTCGTCTCTCTATTTTCACATTCTCAAATTGTGTTTAGCGGCCATAATCACAAACATAAAATTACAAATAAACCACAAATAATATGAATTAATAACTGTGTTTCTTCTTCGCATATTTGAGAACCAGGATCGATATGCAAACTTCGTAAGACTGTTTATCACAATGGGGTGGTGTCTTTACATGGGAGTCAGAAATTTTGATAGATGAAGAAGTGACCTATTTGCCTATTTACTGCTCTATATATGTGGACAAAACTCAACGTATGTTTGAGGTGTTTTGACTTAATGGACCAACATGGCACATGTCAATTAGTTCATAGATGCACTTGGCTCTTAAAAAAATTCATGGACAAACACAAGAGTTATAAAATAACAAGTAGATCAAATGTTCAACTATCTCTTAATTTTACAATGTCACTATTCAAAATAACTCTTTGAACTCCAGAACACATATCCAAGAGCCAACATCAATTGCTTAACTATGATGTCAATTTCATTGCATACAATTTAATGCTTTAAACCAAACAATTATATTACAAGCAAAGAAAACTTTTGTTTTTATAAAAAGCATTGAAAAGCTTTTATTGAAGTAAAATGCCCTTTCAATTAATTAGAAAAATTACTAAAGAGTTTCTTAATTTCATTATCTATAGTGTTTTTCTATTTATCTTTTAAAATGCTTATGTAGAAAATATATTATTAAATATATTAAGTAATTTAATTGATATATTAATTCTATGTCATTATGGCACGTGCCATACCAGGACACTCTAGCATTGCCCTTCTTAATTTCATTATCTATAGTGTTTTTCTATTTACTTGAAAGCAATGAATTAACAGTTGGGCTATAAGTCGTGGGAATGCTTGCATGACTGTTCGGGGGAGACTTGTGGTAAAAATATTTCTTCTTTTTTAACTTTTACAAATCATGATTGTAAAATACCATAGTTAATTACCAGAATGTCGTTGTTCAAAAATTCAAAATAGCTTTTTGAATTGAAGAATACTTATATAGGAGCAACCTTAGCCAAAAGCCAACATCAGCACAACTATTATTATTCAATATATTTCATTCTATATTATAATTTAATGCTAACCAGTTCACCATGTTATTACATGAAAACTTCTTTCTTTTTCGTTAGAGGCATCCAAAACCTTTTTCAAGTAAAATATTTCTTCTAATTAAATAAAAAAATTTAACTAATTAGATAAAAACTATCCCTAATTTCCTTAGAAATGGGGTTTTTCAATTATGAAAATTTAGATTAACTATTAAATGCAATTTTTTCTAGAGTAAAATTAAACTATTGAATTACTTTTAAGGGAGCGCTAGGGAGCCTCAAAATCAAGTGCCTCAAAATGGCCTCAGTGACATGGAATTTCCATGTCATAATTTTGTTTCATTAATTGAAAGCCACATCATAATTAATTGCCATGTCATAATTTTTAAGGACATATCTACCCTTTTAATTAAATTTTATATAAATTACAAACAATAAGATTAAATTAAAAAAAAACTTAAAAACAATATACATAAATATTAAAAAACATACATAAATCACAATTATGTTTTTGTATATGGTTTTTTAATTTTTCTATATGTTTTTAAATTTTTTTGTATTCTTTTAAATTTTTATATATATTTTAATTAAAAGGGTAGTTATGTCATTAAAAATATTGATGTGACAATTAAAATATGAAATGAATAATCACAATTATAAAATGAAAATTCTACTTCATTGAGGCAATTTTGAGGTCCAAAATCATTTTCCTTATTTTNAATTTCCACAAAACCGAAATTTAACTCCTTGAGTAGGAGTGAGTTTGGTTCGGTAACTGAACCGATTAGTCGGAATTGACCATTGAATCAAATTGACATTGGCGGTATAGCATAAAACGGAACTGCCAACGAACTACCAACTGTTGGTTACCGATTGTTTCAATTTCGGTTGGTGGAAGTCCGTTTCAATTGAGAGAAGGGATTGTGGAGGTGAGTTTGTGTTTGGGTATATGAGGAGACGAACCCAAGAGAAATGAGCAAGGGGTTAAGTGGCACAATGGCTGGCAGTGCCATTTGGTTTTGGGGGGTTTTCCATTTTTTCTAGAAGATGGCTTGGGGGGTCTTAGTGCAGGACAATGGCTTGTTTGCTGCTTTTTGAGTAGTTTACTCTTAAACTTTGGGTTTTGGGTTAACGAATTGAACTTAACCCTTTCAGATGTTTTTCATTTTTTAAAAGTCCAGAGTGATTTTCATGGCTTTCAGAAACTTTATGGGTTTATTGAAGCCCAGCCGAACTATGATAAGCGTAAGTGTTTATTTTCTTTTTTAATGAATTGTTTTTATATTCCTTTTTTTTTTTTTTTTCCCAATTTCCATTTTGTCTATTCTACGAGGTCCCTTTCCATTTTCCAGACTTTCATTCTTCATGTTTGTACGTTCCTCCTGCGTTTCTCTATACTTCTTTGTTGAACATCAAGCTTTTTTCTGTCTGTCCCAAATTTTTAATCCAATACAATGGACATGGCAATGGGTAAGTGATTTTTCTCTTTGTTTTCTTTTAATTTGTAGCCTTGATTTATTTATGAGAAATACTTGGGTTCTGAGATTTGAGGACCTTCTGGTCCTGAGATTTGAAATGGCCCAATATTAAAATGTCATAGTTACTTTATATTCATG